>CACRXK020001026.1:0-20948 GCA_902702795.2 Paramuricea clavata | reverse complement strand
AATCATATATTTGGTGTCTGCATTTTTGGTAGGCCACCTCTTAATAGCTGCTCGAAAATTTGTGGCCCACCCTTAAATTGGTGCCGAAAAATTATGACCCACCCTTTCAGAAAGGCAAAAGATACCAGCGTTCTATTTTCTGTTGCCAAATAATTCTGTTGCAATACTCAATAGCTATTCAAATGGTGCAATTAAAATTCAGAGCCTCTTTAAAGGATGTGTAACTGGAGGGGACATATTCAGCCGGGGACCTAGAGAAGTTCCAGTCGGCAAGTCTGTATCACTGCAGCTACCAGCATATATGCGCATGGTTTAACTAATACGTATACGTCATAGGGTTGCAGATCAGGCTGTAATTAGGGTTCTGAGACAACCGAGTCGACCACCAAAGTTGCGAGCTTCTAGAAGGGTCTGGGGGAAAGCCCCACAGGAAAAATTTTGGATTTCTTGAAGCTCAGATAAGCTATTTCAAGCATTTTGAGGAGTTTTCCAACAAGAAATTGACCTTATAAACAGTGACACAATTACTACAATTTCACATGCAGTCTTCCAAATGTAATCCAGTCCCAATAAGGCAACATGGTGTGATGATGCGGTAATTAAAATGTGTGTGTGGTATAGTATTATCATTCACCACACTTCAAATTCTACAGTACTGTATTACATGTATTGGGGTACTTGAAATCGACGAAGCATTCGTCTTCTCAGTATCACTGAAGAGCAAGATAGGGTGGTCTCTTTGGAATATCTTTTCTTGGAAAAACTAAACTAGAATTTCGTCCTAAAATGCCATTTCATGCTTTGTTCCACGAGAAAATTATTTCAGTCATGGTTTAGGCTTCTGGCGGTGTTTAAATTTCAGTCCTCAAATTCTAGCCTACCGAGTCAACTGACTCGGTTGACTCATAAGTTGACTCATAGCTAGTTACGGGCCTGCAGATGATGGTCAAATTCACAAATGTTAACAACTTAACATCGTTTTCTCACTTTGATATATAATTGATGGTTGATCACCTACTGCAGGTAGTTTTTAGGGACCTCACAGGGGGAAGGACAAAATTTCCGACTGGAGGGGCCAGTAACATGGCTGGAGGGACATGTCCTCCCCTGTCTATATGTTAAAAGAGGCCCTGAATTAAATACAGAAAGGTCTGTCTTTGCATGGAACTTCCCATGCATACTGCATTATGCATTTATGCAGTATCTTTCTCATAATTTGAGACCTTTAGTTTGACATTTACAGCTAACGCCAAACCGCTAACGATGATGGTGATTTAACTACGCTTTTGTAGAAATTACACTAATTCTGTTACATAATAAACATCCTACATCAAGCTCCTGACATTTAGCAATAATGATTATCAGAAAATTTGTTAGTCACTACTAACGTATTTGCCAAGACAGAAAAAATTCAGCTTTTAAGTTTGAGGTTAACGTTTGCAGTATAAATTTTACACATGGATCCTGATACGTTTTATTTCTATTTTTATAATATGAATTTTAATACACATGCCCTTGAAAAAATTTCTGCATATTTTTACATGGCCCACCCTTATGATTGCACTTAACTTTCGATGAACCACCCCTTCAAACGTGCTTAAATATAGTGACCCATTTCCCTATTTTTCCCAGATCCCTCCCCCCCCCCGCTTTTACTTTATGACCAGTCCCTAACAATAACAGTCTCCAACACATGTAACAACTAATAAGAATAACGTTTGATTTATTTTTGAGATGGAATTAAAAAAATCAGCTACCTTTGTCGATGGAGGCTTTATTATTTAGCACTATTAATTTTGCATTTTCCCATTGATTCTAAATTAACCTGCATTTTTTTAAAGTTTTAAAATTTTCTGGGCGATAGGTTGTCGTTTATGGGGTGGAGGCACCTAACTGTCGGGGGCCCTTAGTTTTTGAACTAATCCTACCCAATCAGCGTTATGCCATTGGCTGGAGGCTTGATCTGGCAGCATTTTTCATTCCATTTCTTCCATTTTCATATTCCTTACTTAAGTGTATGTTAGATGAAGAAAGCGTCGGCGGAGTAGATTGCGGACTATCCTTACATTTCTGTAACTGCTTTTCAGATAACATTGCTCGGTATTCGAAATTGCATTGAAAGTGGCAGTAAAATTACCTGTTGCAACATGACCTTTAGCACCTCAACTACACATAATTCAACAATTTCAAGGTGTTTTTTATATCGAAATTTTAATGGTTAATTTCTCTCGATGTAAATTTTATCTGACTAGTTCAAAAGTTTGCCTGAAATATTTCGTGCAGTCACCTGAGTGAAGTCTTACTAGTGTTGAAACGGGAAATTAAGTAGATCTGCCACTTTTTTGTGAATTGTCCATTCTAATACTCTATAAATTTTCGAATCCTACATATATCAATAAATGTATGTTCACCATTCAGTCTCTGAGCCCTTCAAATATATCTTTCCATCGAGTATATAAACCCAGAAATGATTATGAGTGACTTAAGGCTAGCACACACGAGAGCTATCTGCTGCGCAAAAATTCACTCGTGACGACTATATTGGAGAAAGCAAGTTCCCACAGTGTGCGGCAACGTTTGAAGAGCTTTTGTTCATGCGTGCTATTTTCATCGAATATTCAACATGTTGAATAATTGTGTGCACAAGTGGATGTATTCTCCATGTGTTCGGGTATAAAGAAATCAATAAACATATGTATTTGCATAATTATTTTGTATGCAAATCCGTATATTGAGTAGCTACTTCAAGTATACTCAACATAAGCATTTGCACGCAAAATAAATATGCAATCATTTTTTCCTAATTAAGCGACGTGCATAATGCGGTTAACGATCGGCTTCACATTGTTCATGCAACTATAGCTGACCTTAACTGTATTTCTTTTAATGGCTCAAAAGTTTCGGGGAGTTCTTTTCTAGTTTTATCCGCCAACCGTGCTATTTATTTTTTATGATAGCCAATCCGTCGTCTCTATACAGGCCCATGTTTTCTTTGCCAAATTTTTTCCCTAGATGGTTTAGTATGAAAAGCCCTATTCAGCTCCGTCCTTGCTATCCGAGAAAATGTCAAATAAACTATGGCTATCTGTTTTGATCCACGGTTTTCCATTATTGAAAAGTAGTGATTTCCTAGCGTGTTTTGTTATTGAAATTTCGTCTTCAGCTATATCAGTCAAATTGAAATGTCTTCAGTTCATCATGAATCTACGAAATGGTGTCTTCTGATCCGTCTTTATATGTTTTTGTTATGTTGTCGTGCATTAGCTTGTCATTTGTGTCGAGCTATGTTTTATAAATGTTTCTAGTTTTATCTGCAAACACAAAAATGTTGGAGGACGAGTTAATTTTCTGTAGTATTAAATCGTTTGCCAAAGATTCCTGAAATACGCTTTTTGCGTTTTGAAATTTTGTTTTTTATTAGCTTGGAAGGGTCGTCTTCGAAAGGTTTTATTTCCAAAAAAGCTGGAGATGTTTTAGTGGAAGGAAGGCAGAAAGGATTATTTGCATTCAAATTTTTATCACCTTTTAGAAAAAAGTTAGCTTTCCATCTCATGCGTTTTATTACACAATTTCCACTTTTTCAATCAAATTTCTCAAATAAGCATGATGTGATATCAGGTGATCACCTGATATAGTTGATTTCTAACCTTCAATTTCGGAAAAATTACTGGATCAGGCAGTATCTTGGCCTTCCAATTTGATTGATATAGATGAAGACAAAATTTAAAGAATAAAACACGATAGAAAATCACCATTTTTCGATAATGGAACATCGGCCTGTATAGAGACGACGGATTGGCTATCATAAAAAAATCAGTACGTTTGGCATGCAAAACAAGAAAAAACTCCAAAAAACGTTCGAGCAATTTAACTTAACAATCACAGAAGAAGCCAATTTACGTGTAGTAAACTTCTTATAGATGTCACTTTCGACCGATCAGCAATAGAAAATACAAACCTTATAGGAAACCCAATGACGATCCGTTATACATAGACAGACACTCATACACCTACCATGCAAACCACATAATAAAACAACTACTGTACCGACATCCATAAACAAGCGCATTTTCTTGCATTTGGAGGAAATAGTCGGTGTTTTGAAGGGAAAAAAATAAACAATATTTACTTAAAAAAAATGGGCGATAGTTTCGACATGTAATCATAAAAAAAATTTAGAGTAAACAATGATAATAATGGGAGGAATACATTTTTTGTTTGAACCCAACACGCCCACGTTTCCGATCGTAAACATTGAAGCAGCCCACATTTCGTATATAACCACAGGTATACAAGATTTCTATAGGGCTTGGCGTTACGTTTTTCGAACATGCTGTCAGGATAGTAATTTAAAAATAGGTTATTTAGACTGGGACAGTATGGCAGTCGTTTCGTGCGTTATATTATGTTTTGTTACTATATAAAGTAGATTGTCAAAGCAGTCCAAATATCATCCGACCCAGACATGTGCATGGACCGGCAAAGAATATTCACAAAATACCTCACGAACTATATACATACACCTACTATACAATGTCAGCACCGACGAGGTCCGCTTTCCAGCAGATCCAGCGAAAATTAAGAAAAATTCCAAAGGCGCGTGAAGGTTCGAGTTAAACTAAACAGGAAACTTCCTGATCCTGTGCAGTGGGTGAGCTGTGAAAATAAACAATATTCTTTAAGGAGGGCGGATGAAAAAATATTTGGAATTAAGAATGAAAGGCCATGAAAAATAACACGAGGTCAGAAATATTTTCCGCCTTACCTCCCGGCATTAAAAATGACTACTCCTTTAAATTGTAATAAAAACTACAGTATAACATATGGAACAAGGAGTTTTGTAATATAGCATTTGTAAATTCTGAAAGCTGATTGGCTTACAGCCGTGTTCATATAACTCAATTTTAACACGGAAAATTTGTTTCTAATCTTTATATTTCTTTGTGCTCCATTCTAAAAAAATATAAAAGATTTTTCCATATTGATATACTGTTATATTAACACTAGTGGAAATTGGGAAAAGTCGAAATTGTGTGAAAACACTCCGCCCTTCGGGAATCGTGTTTCCACACAATTTCCCATTTTCCCAATTCCCACTCGTATTGATTTAACTGTTTATCAACACGGAAAATGTTTTATATTTGTTAAATAATATTATATAATAATTAAAATAGTGGGCCCGAAGATTCCAGTGATGGTACTGGAATATGAATCGTACATGAATAATTATTCCGTCTGGGGATGACTTTGAAATAAGGTGAACGATATATACTATCTGAAAAATTATTTTTAATTTCATTCAAGTATATGTAACAAGATGAATTTAATACAATAAACAGAACAATAGAAGAGTGCTTGGTATTATTCCTCGTCCATTTGCTTAAGTGCGCTAATCGCTGATCTCTTTCGGTGTTGAATCTCGATGGGCATTCAGTGGGACTGTGCCCAATGCGTTTAGCTACTGGTGCACTTTTGTTTCAACGCATACACGATAGGCCAACTTCGGCCGCGTAATACATGGTTGCATAATAAATAAATTATTCTTGTTTTCAGTCAAAACAGCTGTGAAGTGGAAGAAACCCCCCAAAAAACCGGTGATGGAACAGAAATCACGTTTCCCAGGACAATGGTCGTTGTTCAATTGTGCAACTAATACACCCATTAATGTGACTTTATGGTTTAAGAAAAACACAACAACTGAAGAGAAACGTCAAGTTATTGGTAAAAATATAATATTGGTTTCTACGAATATATTCAACATAACACGCTTGACAGACAACGATAGGGGATTTTACATATGCAGAGTTTGTGGACAGGAAAAACAGATATTTGTTGAAATATTAAAAGGTAAACTTATTCTTAAGGTAATGCATATTTAATTTATTACCAAAATATTAAATTCCCTGTCTTAGTGCAATACGTACATTATCTACTTGTCAATGTTTTCTTGACGCATATTAAATTTTTGTATATTTACACATGTATTAATTTTATGTATTAATGCACTGATCACTGCAAAAAAAATCCCTGTGTAATTTGGCTCAAAATTTTCAGGAAATAATGCACACACAATGCCTGAAATTTTTCAAACTTAATTTCTTTAGCAAGTAAATCTTTGCTCGATTTAATATTGTAAATTGGATAATTTACACGAAGAAATCAGATTAAATTTTCTTATAAATAAGATTTATTTTCCTTAGATATTTGAATCACATGTAGTTGGTGTATTACTTTCCTCAAGTTTTTGAATGGAGTCAAAATACTTGTTTACATATATACTTTATATGTTAGCAGCCGTACATTTCGCGAACCGATATTATTTTTCTTGTGGTGTTTATATGTTCCTATCGCTTAGCGTATAATGACGAATGGAGACTATATTCCCTTGCTTAGTGTAAACATTAACAATTTATTTTATCTTAACAATTGTTTATATAGTCTATGACAAATATTTAATAACTATAGAATATATTAATGAGAACACAAGCTGCATCCCTCCATGTCAGTAGATGGAAAGTATCAGGATTTCTATATTATTTACTCTATTTGAATACATAGCGCTAATTTGAAATAACATATATGCTATAAATGTACTTGAATCGAACTTGCCCATGTCTCTAAAGTTCTACCTTGTATGTAGTGTCATTCAGATGAAATTTTTTTCCATTAGTATTTATTGATGTAAGAATGTTTGAATTCCTAAACATTAGCATATTTACGTTAATATACTTATCTATTTTCCACAAGTTTCTCAAATAATGGTTGTGACTTAGTCTGCGAGTCTGTGTGATCTTCTTAACGATTCGGTTCTTTGGTTTTGATTGGGATTGACTGCGGGTGGAACTGAATTATCTGTTGGTACTTCTTGCTCTTCTTGGGTTTTCTCAAGATTCAGTAAATCGGGTGGGATGACTTGGAATAGAGACGACCTTTGTTTCACCGTCTTTGAATAGTTAGATACCGTAATCACAGTTCCGTTCTTCTCTTTAACTATAACTTGATTCAGGTCGAACGGTGTGCTCAGCCCTCAGATGTTTAATTTGCTTAGGTGCCGTAGCTAGACCAGGACTACTTGTGCTATTTCTTGTTTAATTGAGCTTTCTCTTGCATGTGATTTCTTGTCAGCATACATTTTTTAGGCCGTTTGCTGTGACCTCGAAAAGTGCCTTGAAAAAGATTTTCATTTCACGTGTCTTGGAACTGAAATATTTTACGGGAACTAACCATAGATATCTTATATACACTAGAAAGCGCATCTCTTTTAGTAAAATTGAAGCCAAGAATATTCCAGCGGTTACAGATGTTAATAGATGGCGGCCATGTTGGTCGTTCCCACTCGCTAATAAACACTTAAAAACAGCAAAAACTTTCATCATTTGAATACTTTAAAAATGTATTTGGAATATGGTTAACTTAATATTTAAATTCCTTGTTTAAGAAATAGGAAATATACGAATCTTCTCTCATTTCAAGGGAACGACCTGAGACTGCAATCACGGCTTCAATTTTTGAATTGCAGAATAATTAGATGCACTATCTAGTGTATATAAGATATCTATGGAACAAACACTTTCGAACACGCAGTTACACGCTGAGTTCAATTCAAAACGTTCCCGCTCTATAGACCTGCAGTTTTCTCACAAACTGCAATTTTATCTTCACTAATTTCACGACAACTTTTTTCATTGTTCAACGACACGGATCGATGACGACAAACGATTATGTCACTTAAAAGGACCAATTTCTATTAACCAGTCTTTCTTTTAACAAAAGACCGGGTTTGCTCGAATCATTTTGATTTATGTACTAGATAAAACATGAGCAGCCGAGTGTATCTGATATACAAACTCGAGCCGAAGGCGAGAGTTTGTATATCAGATACAGGTCGGTTGCGAATGTTCTATCGTCCTTAAAAAATGACCCATCTTATGAGTTCATTGGCGAAGTAATTTTAAAAATAAACATTGTCTAAGCCGAGAAAATCAAAGCCGAAGTTTGGGTAAATCAGGACAAATCTTTATCCCATTTACAAACATTGATTAAACACTCATTTCTTTTGTATTTTCCTCGTGAATTATTAATGAATTTTTTAAGTATAAATATTATGCGTGCTGGGCGTAAACAACATATCTTGTCTACAACTTTGGGAAGGTACAGCTAAAGCTTTCTGAAATCCTTAGTTCTGGCTCTATCTCTACAAAATTACAAGGACGTTAATGGTAAATCTTTTAGCTATGTCTCTGGGCTGAGAAATAATTCTTTATTTGCGATAAAAATGTTTTAAACAACGATGTAAAACGGTAAAGTTATGTGATGGATCAGTATTTAAATTTCCAACACAGTTTCTGAGACGTAATTCAAGAGGCAACTTATGATTGCATTTTAACTATTATATCAGTTGGTGTTATTCTGTGCGATTAGCGAGTATTATTGGAAAGAGGGCTTTCAAATACGTTGTAATCATCCAATAAACAGCTCATGCACACATTTCTCCACTTTGGCACTGATATTTGTCTTTGATGTGAAAATTAATTCTTCTACTTTGAGATTATTTAAGAGTGACCCTGTCGTAAATGTTCTACCAGCAACTCATCGACAATATTTCATTCTAGTGTTGTCTTTGCCGTTCCGTTGGCTTCGCGTTACTTTTCTTTTTAAATTCCTTGATCGCGTTAAAAGAGTTATTTCTCAGTCTAGAGACATAGCCAAAAGACTTAACATTAACGTCCTTGTGATTTTATTGAGATAGAGCAAGAACTGAGGATTCTAGAAAGCTTTATCTGTATCTTCTCAAAGTTGTAGACAAGGTATGTTGTTTACGTTCAACACGCAAAATATTACATAACTCAAAATGATTCGAGCAAAACCGGTCTTTTGTTAAAAGGAAGGCTGGTTAATAGAAATTGGTATTTTTGAGCGACATAATCGTGTATCATCATCGATCCGTGTCGTTGAACAATGAAAAAAGTTGTCGTGAAAGTTGTGGAGATAAAATTGCAGTTTATGAGAAAGCTGCAGGCCTACGGAGCCGGAACTTTTCGGATTTGAACTTAGCGTGTTCAAAAGTGTTAGTTCCCGTAAAAATATTTCAGTTCCAAGATGGATGAAATGAAAGTGAACGATATCGGGACGCAGCAAACGGCCTATTTATCTTGACCTTCTTTTCGGTATCTCTTCATTCTACTTTGTTACGTAAATCATCACTTATTACTTGAAGGTTTGATTCACGTACCGTCATCTTGAGCTTTCTTTGTTTCAAGGCAACAAATGGCGAGATTCCGGTAGTAGAGTGAAGGCTAATTTCGACTCCGGATAATTAATAAGCAGCGGATCCGACCGGATCGGAACAAAACAAATTCCGCGCATGCCGCATCAGTAGAAATTTTTGGTTCCAATTGATCCGGCAACGTTGCTAGCTGGATAATAAAAAGTTGAGATATTTTCAACTTTTTTGGGTCCGGTCCGCGGATTAAACCTGGCTACCAATCAAAATGCCGTATTATCTCACATAAATTGAAATAATTAAATAATACCTGTATTACAAAATCTTGCAGAATTCGAGGGAGAATTTACAAGAATTGGGGAGTAAAACAGCTATTTCAATTAATTTGCTTGGCAACATACGAAATTGCTTTGAAAAATATTCATGGTAACTTTAACTCTTCAATCAATAAGTGGTATTTAATTTTCCATTGTCTTTCCTGGAAAATTTTTCTTATCCAAATGCTCTTTTTGTATTTTTCTTGTTCGCTTATCGTTTGCTGGCGTCGACGTAACCAATTCAGACGAAGGACACGTTTGTTCAGAGCCGCTGCCGTTTTGAAATAAGCGCGAAATAGTAATTTGTGAGACTGGAACAAGCTCCATTTTTTCCTTGTCCAGTCCGATCATTCCACTTGTCCTATTACTGGAAATTGCTTGCTGAATCGGACCGGATCGAAAAAACCTCCAATCCGGTCCGATCCGCTGCTTATTTTCTGGAGTGGAAATTAGCCTTAAGGTGTAGCACGATATTAGCGAAGGGACTTATAAAGATCTTACTTCCAGCTTCTTGCCTGAACCTTTGCAGAACGTATAAATTTTCCAACAGTTCTCATGAAACGCTAACTTCACCATTCGCTTTTGACCAGCATGGCCTAATCCTGCGATGTATAAATGCAAGATATCCACCACAACTTGGCCTTGGAGTCAGTTTTACAGGTTCTGCTGGAGTTGAGATATCCGACATTGAAGCTTGGAAAGGGTTACAATTTCTTATCTTTTCTTCAGTGAGTTTGACTGGGCCAGGGAACCAGAATTTGTCTCATAATAGTATCTTGGTTTTCACGAAGCCTTGGTGCCCAGTGTGTGCGGTTTTGTTTTTCAGCATAGGTGGCATCATCAGTGGCGTAGCCTGTCTGACAATTTAAAATTAGAAATTGGTTGTTTTCACGGTCAATGAACACGAAAATATTTGCATAGCTAGATTAAATCGTCGGGCTGGCTGTCCTACTGGCTATTACGAGACAATTTCCGATCAGGATTGTTTTTTTATGATTAACTGCTAGTTCCTCCTTGAGCTTTGCGTAATTTTGAGCTTCCATAGTCAACATATGACCACTTTCTTTTGGTACTGCATTGAACCATGCATAGTTGATATCTTCTTCTTCTAGATCGGGTATTTGCGAGTCTGACACGTTCGGTTGTCGAATGGTAAAATCTAGTGGATTTTCTTCATTTCTTCCAGGACGATAATGCAGCTCACAATCATTAGGCATTACTATCAATTTTCGTCGATCTATTTGGGTTGACGTATGCTTATTGCTCTTCAAAAGGCTTGTGGTCGGTGATGATGTGAAATTTTGTACCGTAAACGTAAAGTGAAAATGTTCAGCGGCGCCAGATACTACGGCTAACATTTCTCTGTCAGTTTGGGAATATGTTGATTCGACTTGCGGCTTGCGTAGCAGATAACTTTTTGTTCTATCTTGCATTAGTGAACCTCCAAATCCTATCGAGCTTGCGTCAGCAACGATTTCCGTCTCTTTTCTCGGATCATTACGTCCAGCAAGAGCTTGTTTTAAATTGCTAATTGGCAGTAATTTCTCTATGTTCTTTGACGGTCCATTTTCAGGCGACGTTGTTCTTGGCAGGTTGGTTGGCTGGTAGGTAGGTAGGTAGGTAAGTAAAATTTTATTTAAAAACAACACGCTAGCCTCGTCAACTCTCTCTGATTTCCAGGAGGGGTGTGTCCATTGTGTGAATATATAAATATTTACGAAAATCAACCTATTAGTATGGTTATAATAACTATATTTACAATTTATTACAAGAACTTGTGGGCGCTAATTCCACTGATTTTTAAATATCAGCAACGAATCCGAATCCCACAAATCTGGGGTAAGGAATTTCACAATTTCCCCCCATTGTAAGAAAAATTGTTTTCAGATTTTCAGTACGTCTTGAGAAAAGGTGTTTGCAGAGAGGTAGAGGAGTCCAAGAGCTCGTAATCTGTGATGTCACTTTCACGCGTAAAAAAAATGAGAAGTGCGTTTAATTTAAAAGCTGAGACGTTTAATTTAAAACTTTTTACACTGGCCTGTAGGCCAAGTGTCTTAAATCCCTCTTTTTCTGTTTTTTTTTTCCTGGGGTTTTTTTTGTAGTCGAGAAATTGAGTAGGCGTTAGCTCATCGCAGGCTTAGGCTGCAACGTGTAAGCCAAAATGCCTTCGAATCTCTCGGTTCCATGATTTAAATAGTATAGTAATAAGCTCGTATTTATTGACGTAATAGCCGACTCATGCCATGCTTGTGGTACATTTTTCGTTTATTACCCATACACTTGTACGCACGCGCACAATTCCGAACTCCAATGGCGGCTTTTTACAGAGTGATCAAACTATATTTTACGCAGTTTCGTTGAATTTTCAAAGAATTGTGCCGTTTCCTATGGATTTTACGTTGTGTCGTACTCTGGACTTTTTGCGTGTTGAATTAATGTGTTTTTCTTTGTGTAATGACTCGAAAACCACAAAATTTGGACCCAGCGAATTTATACAATATATAGAAGGATATTTAAACAAGGACATGTTAAAGGTTTGACGACTCGAACACCCCAAAATTTCATAAATTTGTACCCAGCGAATTTATACAATATATTGGAATATAAACAAGGACAAACTTTCCTAATTCCTTACGATAGTTTTAGTCAAATGTCAACAATATACCTTTAGATACATGTATTAAAATCCGCGCAGTACTAGAATTAAGAGAATTCGCGTAGCGCTGGCTGCTGGGCGCGGAAATTTTAGTACTGCGCGAAATATAATCCGCGCGAAAAGCTTTGTGGTAGCTATAGTAAAGATAAAGCGTGCGTTCAAAAACGACGCGAATTTTAATACAAGTATGGTATCATATTTCAAAATATAACAAACAATGTGAACTAGCCATATATTTTGCCGAACATAACTTCGGCCCCTTTGGACACTTTTTTTTGGTGGTAATATTATTGGAACCAGAATGGAAAACACTATGTACAGTGTTATTTTCAAGCTTGTGTCTTGAGATTTTCATCATTTATTTCGGTATGTACAGAATATTTATACTTTAACGCAGCCCATGGAACGCACATCAAAACAGCGCGCTGTTTAGGAAAAACCGGAAATCTATTCTGTAGGTCGGCATGATTTGCACGTGCATCGATCGAGCTATAAACGTGGAGCGTGCGTGCGAGTAAAACCCGGATATTTTGAAAAATTCAAAATAAATATAATTATTACTGAATTCTGATCGCAGATTCGATTGGCATCATTGGCATCCATTTTGCATCAGTGAATGCATCCGTCCCGAGTCCTTTTTCGCATGAAATCTAACGTGACATCATCAAATCTATTGTTTTAGAGCCCTATGTCACGTTAGATTTGGCCGCTGAGCGATGCATCGCATGCAGATTGCGGGCGCTCGCATCAGTGCACTGATGCATGCAAATTGCAAACTCAAATCTACTGTGACGTAACGAGGCATTCCATTCAAGTCATGGCGGCAAGGATATGCATATGAGACAAATAAATTCCGGATTAATCCGATCCTTTGCGAAGAGAAATCCCTCGAAATTGACGGAGAACAAATAATTTACAGTCGAACCATAAGATCCCTTAATGGAAGGGATCTTATGCCCACGATGTGAAGCCTGATCGAACCGAGGGCTCTAATTAAGTAGGTTAAATTTCTCTATATTTTTACATTGCAGTAAATTGTTCAGTTCAAGAAGTGTATAAATTGGAAAATGGAGTCCACACTCCACAATTAATGTAGATTTGTATGTAATAACAAAATAATTACAGTGTGTGTATATTACTGTTGTTGCTCTATATTCTAGAAAGACCAGAAAGATGTAAGTGGTTGGGGGGGGGGGGGTAGAGTTTGACATTTTACAGAGGTTTGCGTTTGCTTGTCTGGAGGCAAACCAGCCCCAATACAAAACATGACAGCTTGCTTTACTGAGGCAAATTTCATCTCGGTTTACATGGGATTGTATCCTGTGTAACCTTCATTTTTCTCACAGCTGGCGGGCAAAGAAAAATGAAGACCTGATACACATGTTACTAAATGTTTGTGTCCTACAACTGCCTTTATGGTTGCAACTCCGATTGGCTATTTCTTGCATGAGTATTCATGCCATATTTAATGTATTGTTTTGATAATTGGTTAATGCTATAATTATATAATGATATATTTAGTGATTGTGACTATATTTAGCTTGTTGTTATTATGTGAAATCAGTGGCGGAAACTAGGGAATCGCCCCCCCCCAAAAAAAAAAAAAAAATTACTTGAATTATATTTTAGCTAGATTTCATTTTGAAAAACGAAAGCACAATATAAGGAAGCACTATTTGTTACAATAACAACAGCAACGAAATGGCAAGTCTTAATAAAAACAAGCTAAAACAAGCTAAAGTATTCTAAATTTATAATCTCGCAAGTCACATAATGAGCATTATGAATTCTGAAAAAAAGTAAAAAATCCGAGTAGCTTCTACAGTTAGTTATCATTGCATGTACCAAATTTGAGAAACGTAACTAAAAAATTGAGTATGCTGTGGCAATTTTTCTGAAACAGGAATCTATCATATGATGTAACCTTAATCGTGTCCAGTTACGTCAGTATATATGCTCTAAATTTTTGATATACATGCATATATAATATAGAGTATCTTCAGAGTGTTCATAAAACAATAGCAATTAATTGTATCAAATTTACTACGGACTATACAGTATCTATATAGGTAGAAATTTTCAGGTGTTCTTTCACTTCTTTGTTTTAGTGAAGTAACTGTTACATTGCAACAGTTGCGTGATAACGCTTCTAAGCAGGTCGATTGACATTGCTATGGTGTCGTTTGTGCAATAACAATCTTATTATCACCATATAAGGTAATAGGACTGTTCAATAATCAACAACAGAACTGCGTATAGACTGCTCAAATTTTGATACAGCGCATTTGATTTAACGTTTCCAAGGTGACGCACTTAGCGAATAAATTTTACATTGTCATTGGTTATTAATTAAACCACCTTGCAGTTCCATTCACAAATGTAATTTTGAAATCATCTAGAAAATATTCTCTGAACGTCGGTTTTTTATGCTTAGCACATGATTTATACCAAAATGCACCATTAACTTAATGTTTTGGAAACCTGGAATTTCTCACAAAATGTGCTCTCAGAATGCTGAAAATGCCAAGAATCCAAATTTAAAAAAATTTTCTGGGGCGGGCATGCCCCCAAAATTTCGCAAAGTTTCCGCCACTGTCTGAAATTGACATTTCTTCTGGCACATTTTGATTGGATACCAAAAATAAAACTATAGTGTGGGTGGAAAGTAACTCTGAATGGATCAAGACTTGCATCAGTGTATATGTAATTACAGAGCATAATTACAGGTTAATGAGATTTCTAATAGTGATGCAACATTGGTTAGAAGACTAAGGGGGAGTTTACATGAAAGGTAAATGCTTCAAGTTGCAACTTCCAGTGGTATCTCCTATTTCATTTCATTTTCATTTTATATGGAAATGACCTGGCATGCCTCAGGACAGGGGTCTTGCTTTGCATTGCCTGAGTTATTGGGCAATTACTGTACACTATCTGGATATTTTGCAAACAAAGATGATTACCTGGGCTTGCTCAATGCTCGCCTACCATAGTTGAGTGTTTATGTGCTTTGTCTGTGCAAATACAATTTGATATAAGCTGTATATATCATATGACATTTTCCTGACAGGTTTTAATCCGAGAATGATAAAATGATGGACGGTATAAATACTGTATATACTGTAACTGGTGAATACAGGTTATAATTATGAAATTTGCTCAGAAAAGTGGGATAGTTTGGAAAACATATTTAATTAAATTATATATTTGTAGTGCTAATTATCCCAGTATTATGTTTTGGATAGCCAGCATGCCACCCTGAGGAGTATACGATTACCATTGATAAGTGTAAGGATATATTTGACAAGATGTGCATTTATATAATAACATAGGAAAAATTAAATATTCAGCAATACTATTGTGCAGCCATTCTATATTGACAACATCTTAAAGGAGTATTATATTAATATTAGTTGAAGGGCAGGCAAAAGGGGACAGATAGAAGACATATGATTAAATTATGTCATGTTTATCATTGTACAGTTTAGTATTGGTTTATTTAACAAACAATTTCCAACTAAGATAGCTTCATTAAATTAATTTACACACAATTTTCTATTGATTTAAAACGTGTGGTTGTGTGTGTATCTAGTTATATATTTATATAATTTTAAACCCAGTGTTTGTTGTGTGTTAGTTTACTGGTTTCCTGGCCACAAGGCAATATTCTCAGTATTCAGAGTGTGGGCTATTCACCATGCAGTTCGTATCAAATGCAGCTAGGGGCGAATGAAATTGACCAACTGATGCCAACCACACTGTCCATGCATGAGTAAGATTAGCAGCATACGACAGAGTTGCATATATTTACCCACTAAAGCACAAAATACCTTTATGCACCATATTTTATTTTATTTTATTTTAAATTCTAATGCTAGAAGATTTTGCTCATGGAACATTGGAAATTATTGGAAATTAATAGGGGAAGGTGGTTCATAAACAACATAATAACACTGTCTTCTGAGTCCAGCAATGCAACTAGTGGAGCACACTGTATACACTTTTGTTGCACAGTATGTGTGTATTTGCGTTGTCGTGATTTTCTGCCGAAATGTTTTTCAATAGAAAAGTTATGGCTACAAGAAACACTGTACTGACTATTTTTTATTAGAGACATATTGCCACAGCTGCTATTACACTTGTACAAGCAAATATTTTTTTCTGATATGGAGAAATTATGTTGTTTTTGCGATATAGGTTCAAGTTTTTTACGTGTTTTTCCAAAAATACAGCAACATTTTTGTGACTCTGATATATGAATTGGGACAAAAGAGTTCGCTCAGAACGCAGGAAATCGCATTTCCGAGGTCCTAGAATTCAAAATTTCCCGGGGGAGGATACCCCCGGAACCCCGCTACAAATGTGAGGCCTTATGTATGCATCAGTCACCTCAGGAGCTGGATCCGCCCCTGATATACCAGATCTTATTAATAATAACTAGTTAACTGCGTATCCGAATCTTACTGTAGCATCATTCTAAAATTAGGAGGCACCACCTAGTCTAGGGGGTCCGGGGGCATGCCCCCTGGAAAATTTTTAAAATTGAACCCCGGAAACGCCATTTCCTGCATTCTGAGCATCGAATTCTGTTCTAAAATTTGACCTTAATAAGGCCATATTTTAGACAAAAAGTTACAAAAACACGTAATAACAGTAAAATGTTTAAACGACATACCAAATCATACCAAATCTAGATTCTTAATTACTATATACTAAGACTTGCCTTCCTCCCTACATTAATTAATATGTAATTTAATATTATACCGCACATGTGTAACATATATAAACACAATTGCAATCAATGCATAAAATCAATGGACAGAACGATGTATAACGCAAACAGACACATTTATACACTGAAAGAACGCTTCGCGGGATTAACAGAGATTCAACCACCTAAATATACAAGCCAAATTTCGAGGTTTTGCTTGTATTTTTCAGTTACGGTTTGCTTGTATATTTCAGTAATTCAGTAACGTACTCTATCTCTCAATCCGAAGCTTTGTGTTGTTATCATTTATCAGTGTGGAAAGTTTGTATCGTGCGGCGGAGATATCGGCAGCGCAATTTTGATGCTTTCTATACATTTACTATTAAATTTTCGAAATCTCCGGCGCGCAATTTCCAAACACTCTCACAGAGCGTTTGAGATTACATTTATATTCTGTTTATTAATATATTCTAATATTCACAAGCTTACCTGAGCGGAACGTGGTTCAACGAGCGCTCTCTTTCAGCGTTTCGAATTGTAATTTCGAAAATTCACACACAAATACCTCGCGATCTTTCAGGCGATCGGCTTTAACTTTACTCCCGATGGCATCTTCACATAGGCATAGCGCTTTAGTCGACTTAGCTTTTTTTTAAAGAAATTTGCTCGTTAACTAGCGCAAACAAATATAGTCAAATAACATCGCTCTAAAGTTCATATCGAATTGCGCAACTGCAACTCACTGTAGCGCATTGCAGCACTGTGATTGGTTTGCTTCATCTGACTGTAGCAAAAATGCTAAATTTAGTACCTGGTCCCCCCCCCCCAGCTGAATGTAGCATTTTGACGTCAGACCCCCAGTTGACTGTAGCATTTTGACGTCATAAATCGCTATAATTATATATAGACCACTTTTCTGCACTCTTTTTGAACAATGTTTAAAAAAAAATAGGTGATTTCCCTTAAAAGCGGGCGTTAGTTCGGGTAAGAATCAGGTCGAGATAAGCGCGTAAAAACGTAACTTTAGATTCGTAGCTCACAACATACGTACAGGCATCTGGTCGAAGCTGCGAAAGTTAAAGTTTTAGGATAGAGAAACTGGAAAACTTCTATTAAGAATTTTTACTATCACCACATTCTGTATTAAAAATATTTTTGCAGCAAAATCTGACTGTAGCAATTGCTACAGTTGCTACAGTCTGGATCCGCCCCTGCACTGCACTAAAATGTAGAGCAATGAGCAACCTATTATAATTTATTGATAATCTAACCGCATGCTTTGTTCTCCAAATAAAGACTTGACCGTATCCATGTATTCACTAAAATATAGAGATACTGCACCTTTAACACTATGACACTAATTTAATATATTAAGCCTAAGTCACTGTATGCTATTGAGAATAAATATAGATCTATTAATTAATATGGTAGTTAATATGTTAGTTCGGGTAAGAATCAGGTCGAGACTGAAGCGCGTAAAAACGTAACTTAAGATTCGTAGCTCATAACATACGTACAGGCATCTGGTCGAAGCTGCGAAAGTTAAAGTTTTAGGATGGAGAGACTGGAAAACTTTTATTAAGAATTTTTACTATCACCACATTCTGTATTAAAAATATTTTGCAGCAAAATCTGACTGTAGCATTTGCTACAGTTGCTACAGTCTGGATCTGCCCCTGCACTGCACTAAAATATAGAGCAATGAGCAACCTATTACAATTTATTGATAATCTAACCGCATTCCTTGTTCTCCAATGTTCTCCAATGTTCACCGTATCCATGTATTCACTAAAATATAGAGCTACGCACCTTTAACACTATAACACTAATTTAATATATTAAGCCTAAGTCACTGTATGCTATTGAGAATAAATATAGATCTATTAATTAATACATCGTATCCATGATGTTTGAAAGGCATGGCTTAAAATTTGGACGGGTACCCTGCAATCGCTCCGGAATATATTGCAATGTTTGTTCACAATAACGGAATAAAAAACACGGAAACTTTCAAAGAGTTTACAGAAGCAAAAAAAAATAAAAGAACTGCAAAAAAGAGTTACAAAAGCGAGAAAAATAAGTGGGAAGGCGAATATAACTGAACAAGACGCTCTATGGAGCGTTAACTCGCTGGGGCTATACAAATACGCACATTACTGTATATGATGCCAGATACAGTACACAGCTATTTCAATAGACCTTTCCTTAAGTAAAATTTTAATCTAGACTAGCGTGGACAGAAATTTCATCACAGCTTGAAAGAACATTGTAGAATTAGTAATATTCCGAAGTTTCATTGCAATGCGGATAATATAGCCATGCGAAGTTTGCCGTTTTTCAGTCATTTTGTATTACAAATGGGATATTGATCATCAGTTTTCCTTATCTGATTATCAATTTTCCGTTTGTAATGCAAAATGACTGAAAAATGGCAAACTTCGCAAGGCTATAATTATTATCTACATTTTACAACTTTTTTGCAACGAAACTTCGGAATATTACTAATTCTGCAATGCCCTTTCAAGCTGTGATGAAATTTTTGTCCAGGCTAATCTAGATCAAAATTTCACTGAAAAATGGAAAGGTCTATTAAGATCTAAGCCTGACCCCAAGCTAAACGGAAAACTCGAATACAAGAGAAGTGAGACGAATCCACTGGTATACGGCCGAAAAAGAGAAAACCAACGATACCAAAGTTATCAAGGATCAAACATATTGCATTTTTTATAATTTGAGGTTTGAGCGATTTGTCGACAAATAATACAATTTCGCTTGGCTTTCAAAGACAAAGGCCATAAATCGCTAGAATACTGTTGTCAGTTGTTTAGTAATACATTTGACACCCGTAGGTACAATTTCCCATTCGTATATAAGTACAATTTCTTACGCTGAATCGAACGGTGGTATTTTTATCCTTATTGCGCCCGCCATTATATTACTTATTAGGCACTTTTAATTTAAATACAAGCAAGGTCAAATACAAGGTCGGACAAACGGCGAGTTAATTTGTCAACATTACAATTTCGCTTGATTTTCAAAGTCCATAAATCGTTAGAATACTGCAGTTGTTTAGTAATACATTTGGCATCCGTAAGTTCAATTTCCCACGCTGAATCGAACGGTGGTATTTTTATCCTTATTGGCTATTGCGCCATTAAATTAATAGGCATTTATACAAATACAATATCATATTTCACACTGTCACTGAGTACACTGCAGTTTTCACGGACTGTTGTTCGATAAAATTCATATCGATATGACACCAATATGCTTCTCAGAAAGTAGTTATTTATTAAAACTACGTTGTGCAGTTTAAGTTATAACATTTTACCCTGAAATTGTCTTTGGCTCGTTTATATTCAGATTGATATTATGATCGGGCACCGCCGCACGGGAATTCCACGATCCAAATTTCGAATTTTCAGAGCCGTGCACCAAGAAAAATGCATTAAATAAACTACCAAGAATGTCCAGGGTTAGTCACAATCCAAAATCCATAAAAAACAGGTACAAATGGTTCAAAATTTTTACAAAATTGTTTAAAACATTTTGCCACTCCACGAAAGTCCCCGCCATTTTGAAAAGGATCAAGCAGCTCATTAATATTCTATTTTGTGGCTATCGACGATTGGAGATCCATGATCCGTGACAAATGCAAGCCGAAACCTATACTCGTCCGGGGCACAGGTGCCCCAGCGAGTAATAAAATATGTCAGATGTGATCACCAAACAAGATATGAAGCAACAATGCAGTGTTTCCACTCCTAAAAAAATAATTTCCTTCTCCATATCTCGAAATTTCCTTTTCCTCCGCAAAGTTATCCTTCCAAAAATATCCTTCCATTTTTCCTTCAAAATTTTTATGAAAATTGACAGATTTACCTGGTAATTAATATCTAAACTCTAGTATTGAAACATATTACATTAATATATAGCAGATAACTCTGTATTTTGCAGCTACAATCTTGGACAAAACCCTTGAGACCATTGCAGCTAATATTACAAAGTTATTGAACATTGACAAAACAAACTTTGTCTCCCCTT
>CACRXK020001025.1:0-62048 GCA_902702795.2 Paramuricea clavata | reverse complement strand
CCCCCTCTCGGCGGCCCTGAGTTTCTCACTCGAAGTTTCCTTTCCCAACCAATTTTTTAACATACAATACCGTCCTCCGAAACCCTCATTCCACCATTTTATACCATGTTATAATGGTATATACTACTAATAAAATTGTAAATTATATTACAAAACAGACAGACTTTAATTCCATAACTGCTCCTGATCAGCTTTCCGCTCGGAAATTTCCATCTATAAGAACCTGCAATGTATCGTATCTGACCATACTATATCATACCATACGTGCCACGCTATTTCTTGTCACAACATAGCTGAATGCGTTTTCTTGCACATTTTAGGTGATCCAGTTGTATCAGGTGTTACAAATCAATCATGCCGTCATTATATTAGGTTTATCTGGCACTGGCAAGACCACAATCTACAAGACTTTATGCAAAGCAATTAACAGTCTCAACACTCAATTTGCCTCCCGTGTTTCAGAAAAAGGTGAAAGTAGAGCGACGAAAAAAACAAAATATCCGAAAGTTAATCTCACCGTTCTGTTTCCGCGAGCAATGAGTGAAAGTGAGGTAAGTATTCATTGGTAAAAATTGTTTGTTTGCGTGCGTGCGTGCGTGCGTGCGTGCGTGCGTGCTTGCGTGCTTGCGTGCTTGCGTGCTTGCTTGCTTGCTTGCTTGCTTGCTTGCTTGCTTGCTTGCTTGCTTGCTTGCTTGCTTGCTTGCTTGCTTGCTTGCTTGCTTGCTTGTTTGTTTGTTTGTTTGTTTGTTTGTTTGTTTGTTTGTTTGTTTGTTTGTTTGTTTGTTTGTTTGTTTGTTTGTTTGTTTCATTAGCTAGATAATTATGCTATAGTTATTGAATTTTAAGAAACTGGCGTTTGTTTGTTTATTATTTTTATTCGATTTATAAGCTCGTGCAAATTCAAAGTCACTTACATGCCTGAACACATGCAAAATAATAGAAATAGCCTCTCAATCGGAATGGCACAACAATGACACAATAAAATTGTCTTTTATTTAGGCGCTTGCCACGTATTTCCTTTTTGGCAACTGAATTTACTTTTTTGTCACTGAATTTTGATCAAATTGCGCTGCATGCTCTTACGGTCTTATTGGTCTTACCTAATCAGGATGAGATATTATTAAGAGGAGATTTTTTTTATGTTACGTAACACGCTCTCAACCTAATGCGTATAATATGCCACTTGAGGTTATGACTAAATCAAAAATGTTTATTTTTCGATACGTTTCTCAATCGGCAAACAAACTTAGAAAGTATGTTTGGTGCTTTATCTGTAAAATAATGCTAAAATGAAGAGATTTTAGATGATACGCCAAAGAGAAAACGATGTCTGAAGTTCAGTAAGTTTTGCTTATATGGCTGTAAATATGACGTCAATTTTAAAGCATTATTGATAATTGTATTTTAATTGACAATTTTTAAATATTATTTTATGTTTCTCAACCGGCAGATACACTTAAAAAGGTTGCTAACTCTATAAACTAGAGAATAAAGCTAAAACAAAGTAATTTTGAGAGGAACGCCAAAAAGAGTTTAGGTTTTGAACACTTTCCATCGCAAATACGTGACATTGAAAAAAATTGCCTCTTAAGGCATAATCAAACGAGAATGAGAGTGACTGAGATCTGGCAGTCACGCGACCTTGGTTAGCAGTTCTTAAATGCTTTTCCAACACTATAACACTCATCAAACCTTATTTTGTTAATGTAGAGCTTACGATCTCTCATGTAACAATGCGTGACTGCGAACTTTTATAAACTCTCATCGTCGCTTTAGACCTGTAGCCGCGGCAGCAATTGGGAAAAATGCAGTTATGTGAGTGTATAGGTTCTCTAGCAGGAATCGAAGCATCGACCATGTATTTTCGGTGCAGCCTTCCACCAGTTTAATATACTTGAAGAGTTTTGTAGCTGGAAATTTCAAGTGTAAATGTTATGCTTTTATTAGACCTATAACTATAGTTGGAAAAAATGCAACTGTAGGCCCGTAACAGGAATCGAACCTGCCTCCCTGTCAGAGTTAATTTCAATATAATTCTGAAAACTTGGTCTGACATTCTGTCAGACCAATCCATGGTTTGGTCAATCATGATCGGACACTTGATTATTCTCTTGATGAGGGAAATTGTCACTTGTCACAGTACTATAAATCAAAACCGTAACCGCCAAAAGTCCAAAACCATATGTTCATATGCCTAATGGTTAATTGAATTACACAATATCAACGTAAACTTACTCAGTAGCAGTATATAATATAAAATATTTCTCTTAACAAACGAGATGACATTGTTATTGTATGGATCGCGACGAAGTCTGATTCCGTGATTGTCTAGCTGACGGAATCTTTGTTTTCATGTGTTAAAGATTACAGATTTTGATAAAAAAGATTTGCAACAATAAAGGAAGAAATATTCAAATTAATGAGACAAAACGATCGGCCATAATGTCCGTGCAGAGTAATCAGTAGACGGCCATATGAGCATTTTGCTAGGCTAATGGCAGGTGGCCGACCGTTATATTGATTCCTGCTCCCTGTGACTCCCTGTCATTTGGGCATCTCACTCGATAGAACGAATTGTTAAGGAGGCTCCCTACAGTTTCCAATATATATCAGTGTTTTAAACTAAAAGCTAAAAAAACTAATTTTCCCCACAAACCATTGTTTCCTCTTATGTAAAAAAGTAATTTTAACCCACAATCGCTACTCTTCATGTTAGCATGACAACATGACGTCACCATCTAGGCCATCCATGACGTCTCCATCATGGCCTAAATCAACCAAAAACGCCGTCTTAGCGGACAAATAACCACGGTGACCTACCTGTTTTATTGGAGAAAATACATTGTTATGAAGTTTTGAATCTTTTTTGAAAGTTATTTGAAAATCGCCAGTGTAGTTTTCGAGATACTGAATTTTAGCCTTTCCAAAGGCTAAAATGCAATCTTAAAGGCTGAAATTCAGTATCTCGAAAACTACACTGGCGATTTTCAAATAACTTTCAAAAAAGATTCAAAACTTCATAACAATGTATTTTCTGCAGTTAAAAAGGTAGGTCACCGTGGTTATTTTATTTAGGACATATAGATGGTGACGTCATGTTGTCATGGTAACGTGAAGAGTAGCGATTGTGGATTATAATCACTCTCTTATGTAAGAACATAGACAATCCAGAAGACATTGTCTTCTGGATTGTCTATGGTAAGAAGAAACAATGGGTTGTGCAAAAAATTAGATTTTTGATTCAAATAGCTTTTAATTTAGAACGCCGACATATATTGGAAACTGTAGGGAGCCTCCTTATTACAGGGTTTTGTAGATGGAAATTTCGAGTGTATTTTTTATACATTTATTAGACCTGATCTGGACCAAAAATCCTGATTTCTATGATGTGAAATTTTTGAGTAGCTTCGTGTACCATTATTATAGTTATTTGGAAGGATTGATCCTGCAACAAATTCCTGGACGGATGGCATTCTCGTAAAATGTGCTCGTAATGCCCAAGCTGTAAAAAACGCATCGGAAAGTTTAGCGTCAAAAAGCAAGCATGAGCAGGTCCGTGATTTAACAACAAGAAGTGGTTATCATCAGTGGATTGTTTTAGATGGACCACTGGATCATGGCTGTGTTGATCAAATGAATTCACTGCTTGATGACGGTCGATCACTCAGCTTAGCTAGTGGAGAGATTGTTCCTTTTTCAGGTGAGTAAATTGTAATTTCTAATAACCAAGACCAACAACCAAATGCAACAGAGTGAATGCACTCTCTTCTCGCTCTACTATCAACTGGCTGGTACCCAGTCCCTGAAATGAGGATTGAAAAATAACCGTTCATGGTGGGAATGACCAAGGCTCAAATAGTTCGAAATCCTGCTCTGTAGATCACATAATTTCCCACTCCGTGTGTCCGATAAGCACTTCTAAGGTCAATAGACAATTCCCATTATAGACTAATTTTAAAACTAGGCAAGGAGATACAAATAAATCACCACAGCTAAAAAGAGCATACTAAAATTAGTAAAATTGCAAAGTTTGGTTGTGAAATGTTGTATAATGCGGAAAATATAGCCTTGCACAGTTTGCAAATTTTGTATATACTTTTGTATTGCGTGCGGAAATTCCTACCACATTTGGGGCCAAATGTGGTAGGAATGTGATAGGAATCTCCGCACGCAATACAAAAGTATACAAAATTTGCAAACTTTGCAAGGCTATATTTTCTGCATTTTACAACATTTCGCAACCAAACTTTGCAATTTTACTAATTTTGGCATGCTCTTTCTAGACGTGGTGATTTATTTGCATCTCCTTGCCTAGTTTTAAAATTAGTCTATAATGGGAATTGTCTATTACGACCTAATGAAAACTATATTAACTTCACAAACAGAACTTAGTTAACTTAACAAAGTTTGACATTAAAAAGTGTTATAAAGATGGTTGACAAGTCTGTACCATAATTAACGCGTGCATGTGCGTTAAGCGCAAGAAGAACAAAATACACGACAAAAACAGAAATGCTGTGATGTTTTCACACTTTGCTCTAACTCCAAGACGAATTTAGCGTCTCTTTGTTTTACCATATCCGAGAGATATGATTTCTTTCGTATCTCGTCCTATACTTATTGACTTTATCGCACTGGTGTGAACCAGTCTAAAATTTTGTAAAGTCCGTATCAAAGTGAAATATTAGAGAGATTCAGATTTGACTTCCACTACCGCTACCATTAATGGACTATTAACCAATCAGATGCGTTTGATATGTCCGATCAACCAATCAAATGTGTATTAAGCCAGTGAGAGGTAGCGGTATAGTGGAAGTCAGATCTGCTCCTCTCTAATATCTGCAAGCATTATTTATTATACAGGGTGTATAAAAAAACCTACAAACCCTTTGAAATACAATGTTTTTAGAATTTGCATGATTCAGAACTAATTGATCCCAAGCGTGCGTAAACACAATAGTTGACCCATTCGCAGTCGAACTGATAATTAGTTTTTCTGCATTACAAATACATTTGTGTTACTCTAATGTCTATCAACGCGGTTAATTAGAATGTATTTTCAAATCCCAGGAGCAAAATAAGTAGCACAGACATTGAAATGCTCTTAAGCAGCAGAATTATGCAAATTACAGAGCTTGCAGGTTTTTTGATACACCCTGTATTGTATTAAATCTGATTATTCGTCAATTTTCTTCAGAAGCCATAAATTTCCTTCTCGAAGTGGATGACCTTCAGAACGCTGCCCCGGCAACAGTCTCACGATGTGGTATTGTTTATTGTCCTGATGGTACAGTGGGCTGGAAGAGCATGTTTAAATCATGGTTGAAAGGAGCACATGCAACATGGAATATATCCATTCGAGGGTAAGTGATGAACCCTTTCACTACTCAACTCATTGCAATTGGTTCCAGTGGAATCCCATCCACTCCTTGTTTTTAGGGTTTGAAAATATTACACCCTTGTGCCAATAGAGTAGTTTATTTTGTGCAAAATCCCATGATCACGGCATAGAAAGACACTTGTACATGTTCACTATGCTTTTCGTGTTCAGAGTTCTGAATTTTTCTGTTGTAAGTTTTGACCTTCAAATAATTCATTAACTAGATTTTCTTACGCCATGTGACCAGGCCTTGTCCGCCATTTTTGGCTGGCAACCCGCGCAGCAACAAAGGATGATAACAAGTGAAGGAGCGACGATTCACTTTACTGAATTCATTCGCTTGTTGCCGTCTACTTTACAGTGCTGTGCAATTTGCCACCCAAAATGGCGAATAAGGCCTGGTAGCATGGCGGGA
Organism: Paramuricea clavata; assembly: GCA_902702795.2. Classification (NCBI taxonomy): domain Eukaryota; kingdom Metazoa; phylum Cnidaria; class Anthozoa; order Malacalcyonacea; family Plexauridae; genus Paramuricea; species Paramuricea clavata. The sequence continues at coordinate 56,253 of CACRXK020001025.1, read as the reverse complement.
GAAAGGCTAATTAGTTTTCTTGTTTCAGTCTTGGTATTATTTCTTCCCTGATGGACCATTGTGTTGAAAGGACTCTTACATTTCTCAGCGATCATTGCACACGAAGTTTGTACTCAAACTATAACGACAAGCAAATGTGTGTAGGCAGTGCACGGGGGGTGCACGAGATCCAACGTATGCTTACCATTCTCTCATCACTCTTTGATAAGTACATCTTGAGAGACAACGATGAAACACTTGATATACTAGACCATCTCAACAATCAGCAATATTCAAGATCAAGTTCAAGCAGCGAGGCAGGTAGCGGAAGAAGCAGTAGTATACCCGCACATGATGCTAACACGGTCATCAGTAGTTTTACGTATGCTTATATTTGGGCATTTGGAGGAGACCTACACGAAAAGTAAGTCGAATAATTGTTCCCTAATAAGGTGGGTGAAAATTTCGCGATACGTCCCACGATTGAAGCTCATCGTAGTTATGATCATGCTGTCAGTGGCGTAGCCAGGGAGGAGCAAGAGGGGCTCTACCTCCTCCCAATGGACAGAAGGCTGCCCTTGTGAAAAGCTGAAATCCGGGCAGGAATGGGGGGGGGGGTACGATATGTGAATAATGTGGTCTTCCCTATCTAGAATGTCTATGAATGAAGAAGTCTATGATTGTTGAAAGCAGATTTGCACTTGAAAAAACCTTTGCAAGCACATTTGAACTTGAAAGCCCCCTACATTCCTTGCTGCCTTTGGCGCTCGCATTGGAAATGCCATAAAAATTTCGACCCCTCAAGTTTAGACACAAACAACGCGATTGCATGCTGGTGTGACCAAACGTAAGTTCATTGGGTTTTCCTCACTTTAAGCGAATTTTGAACTTCATTGGTTAAACCAAGTTTTTGGACTTTAATTTATAATCTTGGTACGGACTGGAATTGGACTACTTTTGCACCCACCGGTTCTCGAACAAATGTGAAAGGAATCAAACTAACCTGAGGCCGAAAATTGTTATGTACCTTTGCATGCGATGTAGTTATCTAGATTTTGAGCATCTCACTCGATAGAACTTACAGTTGAAGGGTTTTTGTAGATGAAAATTTCGTGTGTAAATTTTATACAATTCTAGACTTAACCAGGAGCAACTGCGAAAAATGCAACTATAGGCCAACTCGCAGGAATCGAACCTGTTGCTCTGCGATTCTGGGGAAATGGTCAGCAATGTGCTTCTCTGTAAATCAAAATAGTTTAAAGCATTGTAATTTAACTTTCTTATTCCTAACTGTTTTAGTTGTGTTGAAGCATTTGATGAATTTTCCAAAGCCTTGCTATCCAGTGGACCTCATCCTCACAGCAGTTTACCACCAGTGACTGTCTTTGATTACCACCTCGATTTTCCCACGGGAACTCTACTATCTTCAACTGATAAACTGAGTGGAAAACCTCGTGTTATCGCATCGTCATATGTTGTTGTACCGAGGGTATGCTAAGTTAACCATCTCTCACCCTAAATACCAATGAATGCCATTTTATATTATCAAAGTTTTAGATCCAACACCTATTTGCAAGACTGGTGAATTCTGCAGCAGAATCTGCTAGTGAGGCAGCATCTTCCTGAGTCGTGGTACATCAGTTGGAGTTTGATTTCAGCATCCATTCTCGTCCCCACTAGTTCTGGTTCGCTTGGTGAACTCTAGACCATGCCTACCTCGATTCAAAGATTGGCTACATGTACCTCCACAAAAATAAAATCTACATGCATGCCTATTTGTTTTTCACGATTAATTTGTGATTCACTACTTATTCTTTCTCCCTGAAATTTCTTTAGGACGAGGTTTACTTCTCTTTACTGGATATTTTACTGTCTGCAAATAAGTCCGTTCTTTTGGTTGGACAGCCTGGTTGTGGAAAATCATCATTTATGCAGGTACGGTTCACTATTTTGTGTGCGAATTTCCTGATAACTTCACTGCAGACGGTGAACTTATATTGAATTTCTAACTGCAATTGTTCAACAATAATACTGTTGAGGAAAAGTTGTTGGCCTTATTTTGTCTTACAATTTTCCCCTCCACTGTATCCCTCTTTCTGAGAGAAACGAAGCATCACAATAATTGTACACCATTTTCGCTATCATTTTCGCTATCATACAACAACATTGCAATAGCAAACAAATCCCGACCATGATCAAGCGGTATTTTCAGCGTACACTCAGATGACAGGATGAGTCTTTTACTCTGTAGTAAAAATTCTACACTTTGTAGAATTCAGAGCCTTTGTTGTACTGTAGCAAGCCTATAAATTGTTCCCTTAGGCAGGTTGAATCTAATTTTTTGTTAGCCAAAACGATCAAAATACCCGCAGTCCCGCCTATATAGTGCATTAAGTATTTGTTGGTTTTCCTCCTTGACACTTTCTTTGGTCGTCATTTTTTTATATATAGAATCTTGTCAATTCACGCTATAAATATGTCCGATTGTCCTTGGCTCATGGTATGAGCACGCAATTTCTGCAAGAAATCATTGAGTCAAAGGTTCAGGGTTCGAGACGACGAGAATCTGTGGGCAACAACCTCGTAATGAGTTCACCAAACACACGAAATGTATTCTTCTTGGATGACATGAACATGGCTGCAACAGATGGAACAAATAACCAGCCCTCCGCAGAACTTGTACGAAGCTTGATATCATTAGGTAAGTCTGAATTACTGCACGTATGTGTGTTGTGACAACATGATGGGCTGGGATCGAGTCTATAAGCAACCGTGGTCTAAGTTATACACTATAAAAGAGGAAGTTGAGATTTTGCCACGTTCAACATACATTTCTTTGGGTTAAAAGATAAAATATAAACACTTAATAATACTCTTATTGGATTCCGGTCTATAGACCCTTGTTGGACCTCTTGAGATAACATACAGGTTATAATTGAATGAAATATTAGTTTAGGAAATGTTAGTTTCGATTTTAGTTTTGTTTCAATCAACTCTTGAGTACGAATTGACGAAGAGTTCATGTATTGAAATTTTTATGTTCCAGGCGGCTTGTATGACAGACAAAGACTGTGCTTAAAACCGCTGGCTAATACATGTATCGTTGGCGCAGCCGTTCCTCCTGGCTCTCCTGGTGTTGGAGGTGGCGTGAGCAGTTTCGCAATATCTCCACGTCTTGCAAGGATCATGACTGTGCTGTCATTTCATGCTCTGTCTACAGCTACACTTCAGTCTATTTATTGCAACTTGGTTCAAACATGGCTTGAAGATTTTCCTGCCTATTCATTGACACACCATCACCAGTTGGCGAAGGTAAGTCATGCTTTGTGGAAAAAATAATAAAGGCCAAATTTGAGATTTTTAAAAATTTCACTCTCAAATGAAGGGTATTTTGCAACTTTGGACTAGATTAAAGTATGCTAGACAAAATTTCAATTTGCAGCATGTGATCAAAATAAGGAAGTGCGATTGGCTAATTTCCTTGCGATTTACCAAATGAACGAGACTTACTTTTTAAACTATATATCATGCTCAATTGACCACTTGCGTAATAGACTAAATTTTGATCTCAACAAAAATTTCATCACAGCTTGAAAGAGCATCACAAAATTAGTAATATTCCAAAGTTCCGTTGCGAAATGTTGTAAAATGCGGAAAATATAGCCTTCCGAAATTTTCAATTTTCAGTCATTTTAGATTACAAACGGGAAATTGACAGCCCCAAACCCTTCGAGTCTGTCAATTTCCCGTTTGTAATCTAAAATGACTGAAAATTGAAAATTTCGAAAGGCTATATTTTCTGCATTTTACAACATTTCGCAACAAAACTTTGGAATATTACTAATTTTGTGATGCTCTTTCAAGCTGTGATGAAATTTTTGTCTAGACTTGTTTAAATCAAAATTTAGTCTATTACGCAAATGGTCAATTGTGAAATCGCAACAGCTGTTATTATAATTGAATACGTCTATGCTACGGACCAGCGGTATCTGCATTATTTTGACATGGAGACGAGGCTATAGGGTCATGCTTTGTGTTTTTTGACCCTTTAGCCTCGTTTTCGTGCGTACTTCCACTGAGATACCGCTGGTTCGCCGCAGCGGCGTATTCAATTACGATAACAGCTATTGGTCATGCACAATTTTGAGACACATAATTTTTTTTCGTAGGTGAAAATTTAACCTGCTGTCTTGGTTTGTGTATTTCTGCACGATGAATTCATTTCACAATTTTAGAATATAAAATTTGGATTGATCCGGACAAGATTTCTGGAAAACTATTTCCGTGTTACTTTGTAAACCAGCTGTTGAGACGATTGCTTTGACGTTGTTGGCCCTGCAGAAGAACGGTTTCAGCTTAACTGGAACTAAAACAGTCGCACTCAAACCATATATAAAAGAACAGCGTTAGCTAAAATATTATCTGAAATATAATCATTGTTTTCCAGGCTATATCCAGTTCCACGATAAACTTGTTTGAAAGAATATCCGAAGACCTTCGTCCAACTCCGATACATCCGCACTATATCTTCACTCAACACGACATGGCTCGGGTATTCCAAGGCATGATGATTCTCTCCTCAAAAACAAAGACACGACCACGGGCCAAAGCGAGGAAGAAAGAGAATACCAAACAGAAAACCAGTAAGGAAACTGGTGGTATTCTGAATCAAAGTCACGAGGATGTGGAAAGAAAAAACACACAAGAAGAGAATAAAATTCATGAAGAGAAAAGGTATACGATTTAAAGAATATTCGGAATAAATTTTGAGTTTGCCAAAATTAGAAAAAATATCCCAATTGGCTTTCTCACACAGACCCGTATCCGCCATTTTTGGGGCGCTCTTTTCCCACGTCGGAGAACGTAGACAATCTAAACAATGTGTTAACTGTATATTTACATTATACACACAACTACACTGTTATAAAAAATCGCATTTCATGGTGTTTACACTCTCAGATTTGGGAGAAACAGTACCCCAAACATGGCGGATAAACTAATTGACGTACTTTTCAATTTGTTTTTTGGACCGACATCAGCGTACGATGGGCATCATGGAATTATTTGTCTGTTAGGTTTCGAATGTACCTCATGCATGTTTATTGCTCTTGACAAAAAGGCATAATTTAAAAAAAAAACAATTTGCAAAACTCGAAAAGAAGCAGTAAATATTTTTCCTCGGCAATATGTTTCCTACCAATTTTTTGTAAAATTTTAAACGATTTTGATCATCTTGATAACACTTGAAAATTTGAACCATTTCCATACTTTGAATTTCTAGGTTTTTTTAGAAACTTCCACGCATTTTCTAGAAAATTTTCATAATATGGAATTGTGCAAAACTTTGGAAATTGAATTTTTAGACTTTTTAAAGTAATTAATCGTAGTTTCCACAGTTTGGAAGTGTTTCAAATTTTCCAGTGTAGAAGTGAACTTGAAAATTCATGTTTTCGGTAAGGTGGTACTTTTATTACTGCAGTGAAAGCATACACCAAGTAAATCTTACATGGAGTTTAGGACGGGGTTAAATGGAATCTATTTCGACTAGTATTTGGTATATGCTGTTATATGAACTTTTATGAGTACATGTAATAATTTTGTAATGATAATACAGTATGTCCACCATAAACACATGTCCTCTTTTGTGTCTGCATCTGAGTAGTGAACGTATACTGTCGTATGTATAGTAGCTGTCATCATTACCTATACCATATAACAGGGCTCTAATTTTATCGCGGAAATCACGGCAATTGCCGTAGAGGGAGAACAAAATGCCGTGGATCATTGCGGCAACGACGGCAGTTTTTTGCCGTATAGTGCAATTTTTATACTATTCACTGTGCATTACTATTTTGATACTTGAATTCAGATGTTGATCAAATTATGCGTAAATCACTAGTTTATTTTAGTCTCAGTTTTCTTAAAATAAAAAACACTAAAGAAATACGTAGACATGTTTCTAGCTTGTCAAAATCCAAAGTAACAATAAAATTAAAGTTTCATTACAGTAATTTGAAAAATGCCGTGGAAACTGTCAAAATTGCCGTAGACAGCTGTTACGTTCTCCGGCAATTTTTAACGCCATTGCCGTCGATTGATTTCAGGGAAATTCGAGGCCTGCCATATAAGCTATGTTTGCTAGTTTTAAGTCTTTCACCACAAAATCATTTTAATTTGTTTTGCTGTACTTATTATTAGTTGTCTCTTTTTTGTAGTTTGCCTGTGGTAGTAAAGAAAGATACGTTAGTTTCAATCAACTGTAAAACTCCAGCTCTCACCACACCTTTGATCCGTGTTATACTTCGTCTCTGGTGCCACGAATGTACCCGAGTATTTTCCGAGAGGTTGATTGGCGAGGATAAGCTCTGGTTCTCATCGACCTTGCATAGCGTGGCTTTGGAGCATTTCTGTGAAACTTCGCTAGATTCATCATCGGAAGGTACAGTTCAGTATAAATATTTTAATAGTGAACTTTACTAGAGAGTTAAACGCGATGTGTAAAACTTCTATTTCACGCCTGCGAGTGACATATCGAGTTAAAGCTATGCAGGTGGACGAAATAAAATGCTGGGCAAATTCTCTCAATTTAATTACTGTGAATATAAATATGTACACATAACTCAGAACTTGCGTTGCAAGTTGCAAAAATTGCTTCATGTAACACGGCCTTCAGTTTACACCATCAAATCAGTTTACATCATCATTATTTCAAAATATGATTTGATCGAACTGTGACAAACTAGAATGTAAACCTTTCAAAAAGCACAACGATTTTAATTCAAACATTTCTCATCAATTTTTTTGATGCACCGTTGCCGCAGTAACGTATACTGTATGAGCCATGCAGTTTCAACACTTTCAATGTGTTTGGAATTTTGGTTACCTTTGCAGGTACAGATATCATTGTATTTCAAAGACCAGCTACACCGAAGACACCAAAAGGAACTCCAGCTGCCATATCAACACCCAGTGACGGAGATGGTGATAACCAGACAAATATCGAGACTACAGAGCATGCCAACGGCACGTTATCAAGTCCTGCGGGAAATATAAACCAGGCGCATCTACCAGCACCTGAGGATGGTGGGGAATCTGATAAATCGCAGTTGCCTGTTGCAGCAGGCGACGATTCAAGAGATTGTGAATGTCCTGACTCCCATCCTCATGTATCTCAAAGTAATGACCAGAAAGCTGAAAGTGAATCTGCAATCACAGATGAAAGTTCTACGGATGAGCTGGACTTTATCCCTCAGGAAGAACCCGAGCCTCGGGCTACACTTAGTAAACAAAGAGTTGTGACTTTCGAAGACATGAGCAAACAACACGCTTATCGTGGGCCTCTTATTACCTCAGATCAATTGATCGAGGCTGGCGAGGATCTTTCAAAAATTATATTCTGTCGTCATTTTACCTCGTCAGTTAAGCAAGGTGGAGCTGAGCAGGAACGAGGCTATGGTGAGGTGACTGTAACAGGGTTGACTGAAGGACTTAAACATGCTCAAGAGTTGTATAACCAACAAGATGGCTTACCGTTGGATCTTGTGTTCTTTGAAAAGGCTGTCCGTCATGCAGCAAGGCTTAGTCGTTCACTTGTGAGTATAACAATTATACAGGGTGTTAGGGGGAAAATGCTACTGACCGATTCGAAAACTCGCTCCCACAATGTTGCATTATTTTACTTTTTCATTCATTACCAAGGCAAAGTGAAAGAGATTAAGTTTGAAAACAAGAGATATATTTTGACACTATTGGTCTAGTAGAACCGATGTTATAGCTGTTGTAAAATAAGTCACCCAATGGACCATTGGACCATGATTTCATTTTAAGTATTGTAACTGGTTTATGTCACTACTCACTTTAATTAAACGCCATAACTTTGGTTCTGCTAGACCAATTTTAATAATGTTACTGTCAAAATTCATCGTTTAGATTCAATTTCGATGCTCACTAACAATTAGCAGTGTAAAAATCTAGAACACATGCAGCTATTATTGCGCCCTCTCGGAACACCCTGTATAGAGAAGGAGACCACAAACCTGGAACTGCGATTTTGAATCTCGCTTAAGACAATTTTTAATTGTTTCCAGCAAGCCAATCGAAACATTTTTTGTTGGAGGTAGTTTTCAGTGTTCCAAAAACAACTTTTAACTTAGTCAGGTTAATTGCTGTGTATTTAAAACTGTAATCCCATGCAGTAACCCTTGCATTATGTACGCCCCATATGATGGTGTTTCTATTTTATTTTGTTTTATTTTCGGTTATTTTATTAGTGCTTATCAAGCGGCAATGTGCTGTTATTGTCCAAGTCTGGTCATGGACGAAAGGATCTGGTATTACTGACTTCGTTTACAGCTGGCTGTAAGGTATCGTATGCTTTACTTGCCTGTATACTGTAGATATGTGATTTACTCATAGGTAATGGTTTGACTTGTTATCCGTTATTATGCAATCCTTGTTATTTGAAACGAGGTTACTTCGAATATATAATTAAATACGAAAATGATGGAAGTGGTGGGGCGCTACCGTCCTATATGAACAAATTTGGCGTTTATTCGTTCAAGGAAAACCAGGTTTAATATCAGACATGTTTTGTGATTGCTTGATTTTAACAATGAAACACAAAAAACTAAGAATAAATGTTCTAAATAAATGGTCAATGTTCTAAAGAATAAATCACTGCCCTGATCACTTTTGTCACCAAACATGTTCAATTTTGGTTGGTATTTAATAGTAATTTAATATTTAGTTTATAGATATTATATTATTTTTATGGAATGCAGTGTTCTTACCAAATTTTTGGCTCTGCTTCAGAACGGCTGGCGGGAATGGCGGGATATATTATTTCATACATTGCATTTATCTGAAGCCACGTGACCACAAATCAGCAATCACACTTAGCATTAACCACGTTCTATAACAGCAATTCTTGTGCTCTTATCTTACAGTTAATACAGTTAAGAAGAAACAAACACGAGGATTCAAGACAACGAATGAAAAGTGCAATTTATGTTGCTGGACTGCGAGGCAAACAAGTTGTCCTTTATGTGCCACAAAACATTGATCACAAGACCATGCAGGATGTCTGTTCGCTGATGAGTGAAGGTATAAACAGTATACCCAAGAAACGCTACTTGTGCAATTTACAGACAGACAGAGAAACAAGCAAACAGACAGACGTTACTAGGCTACTGACTCACTAAGATCACTGCAGTCAACTCAATGCGCATCATTTTGGCTGTAGAGCCTCGTTTTTGTCTATGTGATATTAGTTAAAGCCTAATCTCTCAATCATGAAAGCGAGACTCTATAGCCAAAGTGACGTACTTTCCGGAAGGGTGTATTACGAATTAGGCCTGTGACACTCCAGCCCATTTGAGCTGGACATTATCATTTATAGACCTGGGAGGGGAGGGTCTATAAATGATAGGGGGAGGGTCTATAAATAAGGGGAGAGTCTATAAATGATATACTATACCGAAAATTAAAAGCGTCCTCGTGAATACGATGTTTAATTTTTTATTAACGCAAATATTTGTTACTTTTATTTCGAATCACATATCGTTTGGAATATTGATGATAATATTTTTTTCAAAATTTTGCTTCATAATTAAAAAAATAGCTTTTTTTGAAGTTTGAAAACTTAATAATTCATCTCTCCTTAGTATATTTTGTCGGCCATCTTGTTTGCGTGATCGCCGCGCGTGGTTTATTATTTGATCAAATCACCCCGTGTGGTATGATTGAAATCATCCGCTACGTCAAATACGATGACGTAAGGCGTGATTCGATGATAAATTCCATGCTCACGTGGCACAAACTTAGGTTTCTGATTGGACACATTGAATTTGAGGTATAAAAATAATATAAGAAAGTAATTTATAAAATCGCTTCAATGTCTTTTTGAAGGCTATTGCCTGTATTCTAAAAGCTCACACACTCAAAGAGTGGAGGTTCAATCTGAGCTTCCCTTGATTATCAGTGCTGTTCTTGAATAGCTGGAGGGTTAGTCCCGTATCTTTCTATGTGACTAGTCACCCTCCAGCTATTCAAAAACAGCACTGACACACAAGGGAAACTCAGATTGAACCTCCACTCTTTAAGTGTGAGTATGAGTGAGCTTTTAGAATACAGGCATAAGTCTCTAGTGAAAGAAACTCAAAGGGTCACCTTCGAGATCGTGGATTCGATTCTCGCTATGGACTCTTCTCAAAATGTAAAAGGCGAAATTGAGGATCTAACAATCATCATGGGCTACTGCAGGGACACTGGAAAGTTGACAATATGGGTTAAAATAGATAGATTGCATGGTAATTCGGATTAATGCCATAAAAATATAAATAGTGTTCAAATGGCAAAATAGGTACTAGGCATAATATAGGGTAGGTTTAATGTAGAGAGGGATGCAACTGTCTGAAAAATACAAGGGAGGTTAGGCGACGAAGGGCCTTCGCTCAAAACGTCGAAGTTCTCCTTGTATTTTTCAGGTAGTAGTATACCTATCCATCCGCAGCTTTCTTATTATTGACACTACCTACATTGGCACAGACCGTGAGGTTGAATGTAATTGCTCACTGACAAGTCCCGACAAGGAGTGAGCTAAGTAGTGTCTGTTGTTTTATTTCATAGGTAATTGTCCTGAAATCTATTCGACTAACGAGCTTGCGGCAATCTGCAATGAGCTAATACCTGGTATTCTTCGTGGACGACGAAACAGTAATATGTACGTGGCACAAGAACGCTTCTTCCGGCGTGTTCGTGCAAACCTCCATGTTATTGTATGTTTGGACTATCCCTCTGATCAACCTGGTATTGTACATAAATTTCCATTCTCACAGTTCTTTGAATTCCCTTCATTACTAACAAGAACATGTTGTATCGATGTGTTCCAACCTTGGCACGATAGTTCACTCACTAAAGTCTCTATTCTGAGGCTGGCAAGTCAGCATGTTGACGCGGCTGTACAAGAGATTATCGAATATTTCAAGAATTCAGTGGCTGCTATCATGTCGTATGTTCATACGTCGTCTGTTAAGATGCTGGAACAACAGTTTGGTTTCAATCGATACAAGTGTTACACACCGAAAACGTTTGTTGAATTTGTTGATATTTTTGCAAAATGCTGTGATCTCATATGGGAAGAGGAACAGGTAATACAAGTAATTTATTTATTATATAAATATAGATATAAATATTTGACACTGAGAAACTGACAGTAAACAACACCCAAGGTCCACAAGCGAAGTATATGCCAAAACAGGTTTCTTACTGCTTATTTCTTCATTTTTTCTGGAATTCGAATCGAAGATGTTTATCTGAAGTAATTTCAGCCTTGACTGTTTTTCTGATGGTAATATAGTCGTTTTATTTGCGAAAAATTCCATAAAAGCTCTCACTTCAAGGACTTCGCTAAAACCGGGCGTCATGTAAACATGAATTCCGGCAAAAAATGAAGAAATAATTTAATTATGAGCGGGAAAACACCCACCAATGAAACGCTCAATTGTGGGAAGCACCAGCCGATCAAACGCTGAGTAATAACTCACCACGTGTGAAAAAATATCGTCCGCCATGCTGGTACGATTTTTATTTCACTCGTCTATACTTCACGGGAATCTCTGTTCATTCATTAACACAATATCATTTGCATGGCAAATGCTCGTAGACATAACCATTACTCCCATAATCTATTTTTATATGCAACTATCTGCTACGCATTAAAACCTTCCGAGTACACTTATGCCCTGCGTAATTCGTCGAAAAATTTTGGATTTTTAGGATAAGATTGCAACATGTGAACAAGCTTTAGCCAAGGTTAGAGAAGCCAACGAGCAGATCAATGAAATGCAGAAAGACTTGGATAGCTTTACTCCAATCCTTCGAACTGCGGAGCAAGAAGTTAAAGATTGTTTACAACTAGTAGAAGGCTTGCAAACAGAGTACAGCGAAGGAAGGGAGAAATGCAAACAGCAAGAAAGTGAAATTGAAAAGATGACGGCCCCAATCGCTGAGTTAGAAAGACTTGCTAAAATAGAGTTGGATAGGGTGAGTTGTTTGCCGAGTAATGTACAAACGCGGTAGTCTCTGCCTATCTTTGTTTTGAAATATGAGATTTATAGGTATAGGAAAAAAACATTAGAAAACTTCGTTAACTTTCCAGTCTAAACGACTTTGAACAATCATGACTCGTGTAGATATGCATGATTGTCTAAAACTGTTAAGGATGTTGCAACATGGTGCATTGATACAACTAAATGCGACTTTTTATACTGGTTGACCTGTAGTAGTAGTTCACTCTGCCAGACTGCAATGATCTAGCCATTGGAAACGACCAATGTAGGTATTGTAGGAAACCGTAGAATTAGCAAAAACCCTGCATTATTTTGTACTGCAGGAGTCCAACATGAAGCATACTATTCTTACAGAATATTAAATCTGACAAACACTGCAACTTTCCATTTCGGAATCGAACTCCAATCTTATGAAACGCTACCCCACCAACAACACCCTATAATATCCCACAATTATCTTATACTTTTCTGGGGCCAGTTGTACAACCTTCGGATAGCCGTATGCACCGGATTTTTCAGCCGTTGTAAAAATGCTTGAAAAGCTATCAACCTATACGAATATATGGACCTCACAATTAATAGAAGAAACTTTAATATTTTTATCTGGGTTATGCCAATAAACAGACAATTTTAGGAGGCTTAAAAAATCGCTGTCCGGTGGATAGTGCTATCCAATCTTCGTACAACCGTTCCCAGGGGAACCCCGAAGTGACTGAAATGTTGTTGCTATTTCAGGTGAGTCCTGTGTTTAGATCAGCATATGATGCACTGCGAGCTTTAAATGTTTATGACGTAGAAGAAATTCGTAGTTACAGAACACCACCTGACCAAGTTGTTCTTGTCGTTAACGCTGTATGTTTGCTATTTGGGAAAGACGAGACGTAAGTTGTTTGAGTAAATACTAAGCCATGAATTACAGATATTTTGTGGCTTCTGTCCAGTGCAACCCATTTACTGTAGTGTCCCCCACAAAAAGGCCTCTTCTCAAGCGGTCAACCTTCGCCTTGCCTAAGAAACAAAATGTTGTTCGTTTGTTATAGTAATTAAAAACCCCTAAATTTTTGGTATAAAGCAGGGTTAGCTAACGCCTTGCTTTTCAACGCAATTTTACAATGTTCAATATACTGATCATTGTAACTTCTTAACATCTTCAACTTATCTTCTAATTGTAACATTGTAACATCTTCTACTTATATCATGAAAGAACATCTTCTACTTATATCATGAAATGTTGGAAGAATGCTCGAGAAGCGTGTAAAACACTCGGCTACTCCTTGTGTTTTACACGCTGCTCTCGTATTCTCCCAACGTCCCCTCGTGCATTATTAGAGAGGTTTAGCAAAGACGACGTGAAAATGGCCTAATAATGGCGTAATATGCCCATCTATGGATGACTCACGCCATTTTCACGTCGTCTTTGACGTCGCGTCGTCTTTGCTAAACCTCTCTATTATCACACCATAAACGCACGCGATTCGTTTGTATTTCTAAATAATATACTGTATCAAGCCACCTTGCATGCAGACCACGTTGCCATCCCAAGACACTATAAAGTGTTAGTTAGTAGGCAGGGAAATTTTCATTCTCATTTCAATTTTTTGCAGTTGGGAAGAAGGCAAGGTGTTATTCAGTCGTGAAGATTTTATCAAAGATTTGGAATTCTTCAACATGAAAGCAATAACTGATAAGACATTCCACAGGTTAAAAGATTACGTGGAAAATCCAAAGTTTGTCCCAGAAGCTGTGAAAGAAGGCAGCCTTGCTGCTATGTCTATTTGTGTTTGGATTCGTGCTGTCTACCATTTCTGTGTTGTATATCGCGAGTATTTTCCCAAGCAACAGCGGGTTATTGAGGCGAAGAAAATCCTTGACGAGGTGGGTTTGAAATTTTACTTTGATATTTTTTCGATTCCAAAGAAACTTCCTAAACATCATTAAAAAAAAAACACTTGAACATTTCAAGTCGATGCCCTTAAAGGCATCAGCAGACTAGTGTCAAAATCAATGGCAATGACAAAGTATTTTTAAGGTAGTTAAAACCAAGGCAAAAACCACGGCCGCTAATTATACATCACCCATAATGGCACCAATTGAATGAGCTATGGGATATGGTGTGTTCTATACTCTCTCCATTCTGTAACAAGAACATACTGTGTTTATGAACAATTAGTTAATGAATAATTAACATAGTTAATGAACAATTACAAAAACATGCATGTGTTAAGTGTATATGTAGTATAGTAACGATCGTTTTGAGTGAAATTTTCAGAACAGGCACGAGAAAGTTTTTCAAACAGCAACCAAGTTATATTTCTATTATTATATTCTAGATGTCTTCACACCTTTATTTTTAGGCTGTGGTGTACCTTGGTGATTTGCGTGTGCGTTGTAATGAGATCAAAGCAGAAGTTGAAGCAAAAATTGAAGATTATAAAGAGAAAATTCATCATGCAAGATCAATTGAAAAACAAATCCAGGTAAAATTCTCACTTTTCTTTATATAAGTATCAAAATATTCAGGTTTGACTTCCACTACCGTTACCGCTACTATTAACCAATCAGATGTTTCTAATCTACTCGATTAACCAATCAGGTACGTCCTGAGCCTGTGAGAGGTAGCGATGGCAGCACTGGAAGTCAAATCTGAGCCTCTCTAATTTTACGGAAACACAAAGAAACTAGTTACCAAGTTGCTCGGTAGCCAGAGCATCGCAAAGAACCTCTCACCCAGAGTACTTTCCTTGGGAGAGTGTACCCTGGTTATATGTGAGTAATGAAGCGTGATAAAGGATATGTATATCGACAAGTTTGTTATGTATTACGTAAGAGTATTAATTACTTGGAAAAGTGTTAATTACCGTCTAGGAATGTAAGCGTAGTGTACTATATTATAAACAGATCCACCAACCTATCCAGCGCAATATGCAAATTTCAACTCATCATTATTAATTTCTTTAGAAATTGATTGTGTTGATAGTTTATAAACATGCCAATATTTGCATAGCGGGACTGAATCGTTGGGCTTCCTACGCCACTGATCCAGCGTACAACCATTTTGACATTGTCGTGACAACAAATAGCTAGGTTAATGGCTTGCATTAATTCAACTTCATTACCCTGTAGATAACAGAACAAAGAAAATCTCGCGCAGAGGCCTTAATCAACAGCATGTCGTCCCACATTAATTCTTGGCAAGAAAGGCGTCGTGTTTGTCAATATCACCTGAAAACTTTGATTGGTGATGCATTATTTACTGCAGCATTCATTTGCTATCTTGGACCATTGGAACAAGAAAGACGAGAGCAACTCCTTTATGAGTGGAAGACTGTTTGTCAAGAAAAAACTGAAGAGGATGATGATAGCGATGATGATACGACTTTTACAGTTAATGCTCAATCTTCTGTGCATACCAGGTGCACGTCTACTAGCGCATCATTTCCTGTTGGGAGTCATCATATTCCTTGGAGAAGTGACTTCAATTTGAAAGAAATATTAAGTAGTAAAGAGGAACTCTGTACCTGGAGAAATTCAGGCTTGTCTGTTAATTCCCGGGCAGTAGAAAATGCTCTGATCATGCGTACGGTGTGCGACAAGGCTTCTGGACACTGGCCGCTTTTGGTTGACACAGATCTGCAAAGTTATGCGTGGGTTAAATGTTTTTACGAAAATATAGCTAATGAAGGTAAGAACTCAGCGTTAGTAGTGTGGCCTTTTTGCAACCATCATATATGCCCAACTTACTGCCCCCATGGGGGTTTCCAGTGACCAGTTACATCAAGTATTGTGCTAAACTGTTTTTATTTCAACCCACCTTGCCAACTATCCCATATAAACGTTGGACAAAACACGAATGCAGTGCTGTAACTCAACTATTTTTACCACTTGCGATGAAAGCAAGGTAGACATGAAATAAACCTGAATAAAATTCACTGTCCATCATCAGGTCAAGTTTTGCCCTTACTTATTAACAAAATTTGAAGCAAATGATTGCATACAGTGTAAGGACTGATTAATCAACATTCTAGTTTTTCTTATGTTTTTCTTAACAAATTAGTCATTTGAAGACTTGATCATTATTGATAAAAAAAATCAAAAACAAAATGCATAACATAAACAAGCAAACAATTTGGTGTAGCAATATATTTCTGGTAAAACACCTAAAAATAACTTGCCCAATCTTGCAACCAAGAAGCAACTTCTACTTGCCCATAATGATTTTTACTTGTCGCGGCCAAGCGCAAAGTTACATCACTGGTTCAGTGGGCAAAAGTGAATTTTCATGTAGGACATTAGTAGCGCAGTGATCAAAACAACAGCTTCTAAACTATGGCTTTGGTAAGGTCAAGTGCGATAATATTGATATTACTTTATCATTTTGCATATAGGTGGAAGAAGTTCAACCGTTACAGAAGCAAATGAGACAGATGAGAATTGTGTTTTAGATGAAGAAGTGCAACTGTTATCTCCAGATTCTCCAAGTTTAACAACTCCTGGTCAGTCTACTCGTGACAGTGATGAAGAATTTTTCACCAACTGTGAAGGTACAGGTTTATATTAATATTTTATAAACATTTGCTTGTTTTATATGTCAAACCATTTAGTAAGAGACTTCATATAATAAGTTTCTTTTAAGTTTTCATCCTTCGTACCAAAAGCCTCGAACTTGATAACCAAAAGTTTAGTCACCCTTTAATTTAAACCGTCGTGTAAGCCACAACATTTATTAATTAAGGCATGTTAATCTAATAAAGTATTCATGCTTCGTCAGAGAAACTAACTGTGCACACAACGGGGACATGCCACGAACATCCCGGTGCGGATCTTGTATAATAGCTTTTGCTACATTCAGTGACGTTGCCAGGATTTCCAGAACATTTAAAAAGCAGGAAGACATATAATTGCCATTACAAGGAATGAAAATATAATGCACATGCTTGTACTGGTCAGAATTTTTCCAAGGGGGCCAAATATTTTTCCAGGTGGACCACCTCCCCCACCCCTCTGGCTACATCGCTGGCTATATTCAACCGAAAATACAATTGAAAATGAAAACTATGTCAGAAAATAACCGAAATTCATTAATAGCGTAATTCATCATTCTTGCATCAGAAGTGTTTAAGTTCGTTGTGCAAAACATGCGCGAGATCAAGATGCTGTATATACGATTTCGGGAGCGCGATATTACATATCATGTAATTCATAATCAAACAACCCGCATTGACTCCCTAATTGCACTCTAGTTCATTATTCATAGTCTTACAATTCTTACAGAAAGTGACTCAACAGTGCTAACATCAAATCAAAGCAGCAGACGTACCTCGACAGGAGCATGCTCTGGATTATTAATTCGAGAGGACTTAGCAAGAGATCTCAATATTGTGGTAAATTCTTATAATTACAATGTACAGGGACATTAGGAACGTATTGCATCATTACCATTGTGTAATTGTTGTTGTTTTTTTTCAAGACATCGCCTCTGGATGACACCTCCATAGACAGCACATCGACAGATTTTGAGTTTGATGACG
Source organism: Paramuricea clavata (assembly GCA_902702795.2). Classification (NCBI taxonomy): domain Eukaryota; kingdom Metazoa; phylum Cnidaria; class Anthozoa; order Malacalcyonacea; family Plexauridae; genus Paramuricea; species Paramuricea clavata. The sequence goes on along the minus strand of CACRXK020001025.1, from coordinate 38,678 downwards.
ACGAAGTAATGATAATATCTGCTACAGACAGACATAGAGGTAAATGTCATGATCTGCTGACAATTCGTATAATTTATGTTACGGTCTCGCAAGCACAATTAATTAAAGGTACCAGTTTGTGAGTAAAATTGGTCGAATACGTTAATAAATATATGCATGCATATAGATCGTCCATGAAGAAGCAAAGGTACATTCTTCTTTAGCTGCAATGTTTTTAATTGCACCATACAGTAATTCATGCATTTTTCTGTAGATGTAAAAATCTGTAAAGCTGTAAGCACAGGAGCTACTATGTTGTTGATAGACATCGAACGACAAAAACTTGGATCAAAATTTGATAACTTACTTGCAAGAAACACGTTCATAGAGAAAAATGGCAAACAAAAGATACAAATCGGCAGTCGTTGTGTGGATTATCATCCTGCATTTCGACTCTATCTGTACACCAATATTCCACTGGAGTTAACCACAGAGGAAACAATGTCTTCATTGTTTACAAAGTGCTTGGTTATCAATATGGCGTTAAGTTGTGAGCGATTACAGGAAGACCTTCTTGATGAGGTGTTGGCACTAGAACGTCCAGAGTACGAGGCTGAACGTCGTTCTTTGCAAGCAGATATTTATCATCACGAGCAACAGATCAAAATTGCTGAGGTAAGTAATAAACGGAAAACATGAATAGAGATAATTTCTCTGAGGTCGATTATGCAAAATATATTAAGCGAGAACTGTTTAAAATTTAACCGTAAGCAGTTCGTTTTGCGCTTGGATTGTACATTTGGCTAGTCTATTTTGACAACCTTAATTGAAATAATTGTGTAACCAAGCAAACGTGATTTTGATCAAATCAAGAACACAATGCCATTTCGCCATCAAGGTTGACTTTATAGTTTGATAAGTAGAGCAAATGATTGCAATCCCGTATAGAGGCGAGTTCGAATTACATCTAAGGAAAGTAGAGAGCCAAGTGTTTTACGATTTTAATAGTGTCAGAATAGTTATAAAAATATTACCGTTTACTCTAGTATTCTTACTGTATCTATTATCTGTGCTGATGTTTAGAATGCTGTATTTGAACGGGTGATAAACATGAATGAACGCCTTCTTGAGAACAGTGAAATGTCACAGGCTCTTAGGCATTGTGAGGAACTGTGTAGTGCAGCCAGGCAACAATTGGAAGAATCAATGGTAAGAAAATATCAACATTAAAAACAATCACCACGACGGCGACGAAAACAAAGCACGACGAAAATACCAACAACGACGACACAACCTTGACAATAATGGAAAGTAGGGCGGTATCAACAGCAACGAAAACAGCAAAAGAAACAAACGGTTTCCTGTACATAAGAATGGAGTATATGTTAATGCTTGCATATTTCCATTTTTTAAGGCTTTACAAGAAATTTCAAAAGAAAAGCAAGAGGATTACGCTCACGTTTCAGAACATGGTGCTGCTATAACGCTCATTGTCTCTAGATTGTCCGAATTACACTGTTACTATCAAACACCACTTCGTGTCTCTTTGAAGTTCATTCGCGAGGTAGTAAATCAAAGACGCAGAGGGAAGCGTTCTTCTGGTTCATCTTTGGCTCGTTCTGCTGAGTTGATAACTTATATTACAAAAGCAATGTGTTCGAAAATAGCCAAATCTGTTTATTCAGGTAATATATGTTGTCTTTTTGTTAAGAAGGGTGAAATGTAGATATCGTACTTTGTAAATTGTAGTTCTTTCGAATATATTTCCCGTTAAATGTTCTTTAAATGATTCTGTTACAGATCATTACGTTGTCTTTACATTTCTGGTCGCTGTAGAAAAGCTACAGCTTGCTGGTCAAATATCTGAAGAGGAATGGAATCTGTTTTGTGAAGTGAAAACTCTTTCGTCCACTGATGATCACAGTTCAGATGCATCTGTGGATGACATTATTCCTGAGTGGATAGATTCAGAAATATGGAAAGAGGTCACTAATCTTGATACACTACCCGGATTTCAGGGTTTGAAAGAAGCAATCTTAAGTAACAGTGCGCTGTGGAAAGAATATTTTGAGGTGAGTCTATTAAACGGTTCAATGATTTGTTTCTCCCAACTTCTTTGTTAAGACAGTCTAGAATAGTTGGAATTCAAATTAAATTTCATTAGTAAACCGGCAAGACGGCATTACGTTAGAACAGCCTTACTGGCGTATTACCAACTCAAGGTGTATGAGTTCATTTATGTTTTATATACAACCCGTGAATCAGTGGATGGAAACTATCCGTAGGTTTTTTGCTTTTTTATGATTATTGCTCATGTTGTTTTCTTTGAACGCTCTAGCTTCCACCCATACTAATGGCTCCCACGCCGAGCAACATCCGTCAGCTATCTGTGTTTCAACGAGCTTTGCTTTGGAAAACATTTAAGAAGGAAAAAGTAAGAAGCCTGACCTATTTTTCATTCAATAACTGAAATTAAGGATAAGCGAAGTAGCTTTGTATTATCATATTTTTGTTCCATAGCTACTACAACCTCGGTCACCAATTATAGGCTAAATGGCAGAAACGGCAATCTTTACAGGAAATACAAATACATGAAAGTATATAAGCATTACTTCGACGTTTTGAGCCAAACCCCTTGCTAACCAACCTGTTGCCAGGCACTTTAATAGTGGCACTCACATGCAGTGTTTTAGATTTGAACCCTTTGTGCTATTCCTGGTAGTAATGATGGCCGCAAAAGACATCAAAATAATGTACAGTACCTCATTTCCAAACTTGGCACTGTCCACCCCAATGTTATTAATGAATGTTTTCCCTATGTTTTGCTCAATCTCAATGGCGGATTTTCATTTTTGTAAAAGGAGGGGTGGAAAAATTTCTATTGGGGTGCAAGCGGCACCCAGTGGAGCGAGCTTCGGCAGGGGTTAGGCGTTAGGATTATAAAAGACTTTCACACAAAATAGGAGAGTGAAGCGAAATTTTGGTGGGGTTGAAGCCCATGCTCAATCTGTCTTTGCCTGTCATCAGCGCTGCTAGAAGGCATTAACAGTAATTCGTATCGTCGCATTTTCCCCTATTTGTTGTATTTTGTCAGTTTATCACATAGCTTCCGTATTACTGAAGTATATTCTGTAATGTGGTTTTCGTTTTTGTTTACACTTTGTTTGACTAAATCCATCCGATTGCTTTATTTTTGTCACGTAATCGCTATTTTCACTAGTATAAACGCACATACGTTTTTTCCAGGTCGACCCAACGCTACTAGCTTACTGACAAAGGGTCTTCGCTCGAAACGTCCAAGTTCTGCTTATATTTTCCAGGAATATTGTCTATTTCCTATAAAGACCGTTCGAGTATTATATAGCAGAATACTGTTCCAGGATATTTCTGATACCATACATGCAGTCATGCATTACTTAGCACTTTTACAAAGAGCAAAGTTAATTAGTTATTTTTTTTACACAAAACCAGTTTTCAGTCAATTTCTGCAAGCTTTCGATAGAATCTTTTCTAGTGAAATCGTATTTTCCCGTAATCCAAAGGTATTTCGTTCAATTTGTTATTCCTCCACTTTCCAAAGCATATGTTTCTCTGAAAAGTTTACATGGAAATCATTCGCTATCAATGTTTTCGTTGTTGGTGATGTTGTTCATAACTAAGTTTTTTTTCCACGTTACAGTTGCATATGATTTGTGAAGATCTTGTTCTGTATCAACTTGGGACAAATGCCACAACTATACCGTCGTTTTCAATAGACAATGTTTATCACGATTCCTCTTGTATCACACCTATCGTTTTCTTTCTACCACAATCCTTGTACAAACAGAATTGGAGGAAACACAATTTGAAAGGTTTGTTGTGAACAACAGCGGTGTCGGAATTGCAATGATTACGAGATTTTTCACGGAGAGTTGCCCAGTGGGGTCGATTACCTTTTACTTTATCATATATATAATATATATCGTATTTTATTGCCACTTCGTATTGTGTTCCCCATTTAGCCTATCTTCAGGCGTCCAACTAAATATTGGTTGAAATATGTGCGCAAGCAAAATATTGTACTATTAATTTTGATGTATTATGTTATTTTTGTTGCTTAGTTTTTCACTAGGCTGCCTTCGTAGTTTCTTTATATAGAAGCGATATGTCTGTCTTTCTCTCCATACGACACGCGTCAAATTTTCACAGTTTGTTAACAAGATGTATTCGCACTGCTTGTTCCCAGTTGTTGGCAAGTCTGAAACAAGTTGTTATCATCTTGTAACAACGTTAATGAGGCCAGCAGAGTGAGCAGACTCGAAACAAGTTGTTCCAACAAGTCTTCACCTAACAAGGCGTTAACAAGTTGATGTTGTTACGAACAAGTTCTAGCAAGTTTGCTACCGTCATCAACCTTGTACCACGATGAGGAAAACTTGCTCCAGACTTGTCACAACAATTGCGAAACAAGCATGCAGTGCGAACACATCCAGATGTCGCTTGACAACAACCTTGTTACAACTTGATTGCAGATCTGTACCAATTTGCACGTTTTTCCGTGTGCAACTCTGGGCCCTTTGTTGGAAATGTTCTGCTCGTAATGTTTCAACTGGTGAAAACCAAGATTTGAGGAATGCTTACAACATAGCTAGTCTACAAACTCGTCAGTCAACCAGATGGAAAAAAAACTGTGCATAAACCCACCAAGTACCAGCTGGTACGTCAGGCCTTCACAGCGTGTACGTGTGTTGATATATTTCCTATATGTATATTTAGATCCCATTGATGAGGTCGTAGCTCTTGCAAGGCGTCTCAGACAAGATGATAACTTGCGTATTATCAGTCTCGTTGAAGAGCATCAGGCTTCTGCAGCATCAGCAATTCTCCGCACTGCTTGTCAACGTGGCTCCTGGGTTGTCATTAAGAACTGCCATCTTACAACGCAGTGGCCTGCAGACGTACTCGATATTTTTCATGTAAGTAGCAACAGGGACTTTACCGTCACTACAAGTATGAAACATGGGTGCAAAATTCTTAATTACTATCTGGGACCGCAGGGGAATTTGAATTTTTTTCTGTGAGGAATCGTCAGTTCATAACTGTATTCCAGTAGAGTAAGCAACATATTTTGTAAAAGCAAAATTGGGTCCAAGTTTACTGTTTTAAGATAGCTTGCATTCCAGTGGCAAACGGAATGGTTAAGGTTAATGTTTGATCAACGTATTAATTAGGTTCAGTGGTTTCACTGTTGAGCCACCTGATCAAGGGGCCGCAGCTGCTGACTGCAGTCTATTCGATTTGATGTTGTTATTTTTCTATTAGAGCGCTTAACTGATTCACAAAGCTGACTGGAAGCATAGCTGGAAGTAACTCGAGCCGTTATAGATGGCCACAATCTGCATCAACTGCTTTTCTTGATTTCAAGAAACTGATTTTCTGCTAACGCCACTATTCCTGTTCATCAGTTTATGGCGAAATTTGAAATGTGTACTAACCAGTATACTATTTTCTGTGATCAATAATAATTCATGAAGAAAACACAAAATAAATCATGACCGTGAAGGAGTTTGTATATCTGATGCAAATTCATTTACATAAACTTTAAGTTCAATTTTCTCATTAAATGTCATTCATTTATTTTAAACTGTTGAAGAATACGAATGTTCTCATCAAGACGTTTCTCGCCTTCGGCTCGATTTTGCATATCCGTTACAACACGGCCCCTCATTTTGTAAACAGTTCATGCGATTATAGCCTACTAATCTGAATTCGTCTGAACACTATAAAGCCTTTCCCCATTAACGTAATTGTTCTTTCGTTTCAGCAAATAACCTTAAATGGCAGCAAAGAGCACATCACCAGCAAACATGGTTTATTCGAACCAGATACCACTCCTTACACTGTGACGTCGTGCGTTTATGAGGAGTCACTTGTCATGAATCCACAATTCCGTCTTTGGTTCGTCACAGTCCCTGAGATTGGGACTCCACTTCCTGCGGTTATTGTACGTTGTGGTATCAAATTTGCTTGGGATGATAAACTAAAGTATGAGGCTAATGTTCGTCAATCATTTCTCACTTTGTGGAACAAACATGCGCATTCAGACAAGAGCTTTAAACAGCTTCAATCAAATGATGTTCGGGTAAGCTATTTAAACTGCCTGGCCCCCTGTTGAAAAAACCAAGAGTGCCATCTTATATAAAAGATTAAATGGCCATTATAATTCATGAAGAAAATTCAGAAGAAATTAATGTTTAATCAATATAATTATGATAAAGATTTCGTCCTGATTTACATAAACTTTACCTTAAAATTTTTCAACTAAAGCGCTGCAAATTGCCGAAATAGTTAATAAACATGATTACTTGGATGTATTTCTATTTTAATATAAAGTATTTGCATTTGTGAATATGATACACATCGGTTGCTCAAACTTTATAAATTATATTACATAAAACATTTTAGCGTAACATAATTTATTATATTCACGTTTTCAACAAGTCAATAACTGTCCCAAAAATCCCGATCGATCTGTGTCATTAATTTGCTAGATTTGAAGGAACTTAGGGAACAACATTAGGTCAGTTAGGCAAAAAAGGTTTTCCATGTTATTGCACAAGTTTATACAAGAAAAGAAGAAGATTGGTAGAACTCAAGGGTAGTTTAATGTTTTCGTCAGCTCATTTATTTTGACAATCTCCTCTCAACCTTCTTCCAAGTTTGTGTAGTACGTTTTTAAATTGATCGAAAACGTCTTTTATTTCTTCTAGCCATTAAACTTTCCATAGATGTGCTTTTTTCCCTCGTGATTACTAATACCCAAAACAATATCTGCAAACAAAATCTATTATTATAGCTTATTCCCTTGTTCATGATTAGCGAATCATGTGTAATTTTATAATTTATTTCAATATTGTTCTTTTCAGGCTGAACCACTTTCAAAGTATTTGGCACCTTTGGCGATATTTCACTCAATTTTACACGAACGATGTAAATATGGGTCACGTGGGTTTAATGTGCCATACCATTGGTGAGTTTAAACTTTTAGAGCGTTGGTGCAGTAGTTGACTAATGCGTATATAGCTCTCGTTTCTGCAACAATGTATGATTCCTGGGATACGCAGTTACTGTATCAGAAATGTTCATCCTATAGGTGGGTTTCACCACGTTTAATAGAACTTCACTGAAGTCTTATTCATGGGGAAACGCTTGGTGGTCAACTTTACACATATTGCCGCTTTATGCCTTGTGTAAGCAAGTAAATTTCGTTAAATTGTATATATTATACCAAACACAAGATCAATAATTATAATGAATATTTCACTCGTTTCCATTTGGAGTTGACCACCAAGCGCTAAACGTATCACGTGACTGAAACCCAAATATAGGCTACAGGCGCATGAGGAAAGTATTTTTATAGTTTGACTCAGAATATCTTTTAATGTCGTTGTCTTGAACCCAGGGTAATGAATACTAGAAACTAGGCTACAATACGTGGCCAATTGTTGTCGAACGACATGCAGGTGCAATTTCAGAGGTCTTATTTTCTAATTTAAAAATCCGCCCTCTCCTCCTCCCCCCCCCCCCCCTTGTATTGTTTACTATTTTATTTGATCTGGACATGACACAATGATGACTTATTCACAGCCACGTCAACATTGAAACGGGGGGGGGGGCTGCCTGACCACGATTGTAGGTTAACATTCATTAGTACTAGTTTGAGAACTGGAAAGGAAGATGCAGTCACGCGTTGCACCTTGCTACTGAATTAAGCCCGCACTGGAGGCAGGGATGGATTTAATAGAAGGTGTACCCCCATTTTAAGGATCGCATCCCTCCCAGCCTTGCCAAAGGGGGGAGGGGTGTAAGTGAAGTGCCAATTTCCTTATCAAATCCAGTTTCTGATTTGGAACGGCAATATCCTCCCATCCTTACCACCAGCTAGACCTCTGGAGCCTGCCAGGGCCAGTGTTTCACTGGTTCCCCCTATTCCCAATTCCCAAAATAAAAAGCACCACCCATCTCGACAAACACCACCTTTGAAGGTGAAGAGTGGAGTGTTTACTCACGTTGGTTCTCTCCTGTTGTCTAAGGGTTCTCTGATTCCTCCAGTTTTCCCCATCACAAAAACAAACCCTGAGGTGTCGAACACTTGTATTGCGTGCAAAGCTGAATTCGCAACAGCAACTCTGTGTAGCTCACATGATTGTTATTATTCAATTAAGTTACAGAATATATATCGTACATTGATTTCGAGACATGTTTTGTGCATAATACTCTTAATTGTGCATAGTACTGTAGATACTTTACATAGTGTATAGTAGTTATTCAGTATTCTGAACTTTATATCTTTTTCATTACAGGAGTGACCGCGATCTTCTGTGGGGATATCAAGCGGCATGTTTGTTACATTCCAGCGTGTTCTGTGCGTGTACGAAAACAACATGTCCGTCGTCAGCTTTGATGCAAAACATCAGTGTGTTATATGGCGGTCAGGTTCTCAATATGTTTGACTGGGAGACCATTGTGGCTTTGGCTGAAACGCATTTTGCACTACCAAAGAGTGAAGTACGTTGAACAGTAGAATACACATTTAAAACACGGTCCGATGGGTCCAAACCTGTTGAAGTCGAAGGCTTTTCCAAAGCCCCGTTAATCGAGTCCAACATCACTGTTGGTTCAACAAAGTTAGAAAATGTTCGATGAAAATTTAAACATAGTCAAAACCGATCCAACACCATCCAACATTGCCCATGGGACACAGTGTTCAAACGAGGCCAACAATGTGGCTTCCACTAGTTGCATCCAACAATGTTAGATTAACTTTTTGATTTAGTTTGAGTGGGGTTTAACCTTGTGACTCACGTCTGATCACGGAGCACAGCTTCGGTGGAAGGGTCAGTTACAGGCTACTCCCAAACTACCTTGTCAAAATTCCCTGTGGGAGGAAACCAAAGTATCCTGAGAGAACCCACGACTTTCTGCAGAGCATTGACATGCATGAATTGACACTCCTTTCAAATGAATGTCTTTAGTCCAGAACGAAAATCGAACCTACGATCTCAGAGGTGAAAGGCGCTTCCTCAGACGATTGCGCCACCGAAGCCCCATCACACTTACAGCGATCATTTATTGCGTTTCAGGTGATGAAGCCCAACCAGGTTGATATTTTATTGAGTTCATCGCCAATTTCTGTTAATATGAACGACCTTGGTCTCAATGAATGTGTAAAATCGGAGCGTGGTGTTCATGCTAGCAAGTAAGAACTTCTTACCTTTTTATGCATGATTTAAAATCGCCTGACAATTAGCAGCAATAATACTCGGTTACGTCCTTCTAACAAAATGATTGTGCTGCACTTCTTTTCTTTATATTTTGCAAATATGATTTTCCAATGACTTATGCTAGATTATTTTCCTCTCGCAAACGGCCGATGAGTTTATTGTTGCATGCCATATATGGCATGCAACTTTCATATAGCTCTAAATTTCGTGTCGCGGTGCATGAGCGGCGGTGAGCGCACAGGCGGCCCAATCTCAGAATGAATGATCAGGTGTTGCGGGTTTTTAACGGTTTTTATAAACAAATTTATAGTCAACCAAAACTATTTAAAAAACATTCTTAAATTAGTCAAATAAATACATTTTAACAATAAAATATAGTTGACATGATAGTATAATACCTTTGCATTCTTTTAATTACTCCATGAGCTCATTTAGAGCGGTTGATGTAATATTTTCTGTGGCCTACATTGTGTGTGTTTATCTATATATAATATAACAGTTAAAGGCTAATCACTGGCGGCACAACCGCATCGCCTTCAAAGTCAAATATCTCCGCTCAAACTTCTCTTACGCCAAAACAAATTCGATTACATCTTTTCACAAAGATTTCTCTTTCTAAATAATATGGTTTGATCGTAGCTTGGGCAAATTTAGCGACGAACGGAACCAAAATCTCTTCAATTTCGGATACTGTTCAAAATACTTAGCCTTAGGGCTTAGTTTGTCGCTTTATGCTGTCCCACCCCACGTAAGGCGGTAAGGCGTTATTGTCAGTATGTATTGATTACGTCACGTCCACGATCGTGCCCGAGCAGCCCTAAGTATTTTGAACAGTATCCGAAATTGAGGAGATTTTGGTTTCGTTTGTCGCTAAATTTGCCCAAGCTACGATCAAACCATATTATTTCGAAAGAGAAATCTTTGTGAAAAGATGTAATCGAATTTGTTTTGGCGTACGAGAAGTTTGAGCGGAGATATTTGACTTTGAAGGCGATGCGGTCGTGCAGCCAGTGATTAGCCTTTTACTGTTATATCATATATAGATGAGCACACACAATGTAGGCCACAGAAAATGTTACATCAACCGCTCTAAATGAGCTCATGGATTAATTAAAAGAATGCAAAGGTATTATACTATCATGTCAACTATATTTTATTGTTAAAATGCATTTATTTGACCAATTTGAGAATGTTTTTAGAATAGTTTTGGTTGACTATTTAAAATTTGTTTATAAAAACCGTTAAAAACCCGCAACACCTGATCATTCATTCTGAGATTGGGCCGCTTGTGGTGAGCGGTGATGAGCGTACCAGTCACGTGGCAGATTCGTTAAAAGACGACTAATACCGAGTTTTTCCGACGAGCATTTTTGTGCTGGGTTTTCGTCGAGGAAACGCAAAGAAATATTGATTATTTGCCGAAAATTCACATAATTGAGCGCCTTAGAAAAATAAATCGAGGTAGGTAAAGCTTTACTATTTTTAACTTACCTTATATTCTGTTATTTGTTGTGATTTTGGAGCCGTTGTGCTCGCACTGATTATTTATCAATTATCAGGCGTTTATATTTATATATCGTGAAAGCCTCAAAGCCCACGCTATCAAAACACTCGATTTTTATATACTCAAACTGAAACGGAGCCATTGTGCTCGCACTGATTATATTCTGTGCGAAGCTTCAAAACTACAGCACATTTTGTGTAATTTTAAATATAAATATCAAGCAAAATTTGAATTATAAATAGTATTGAAATTTAAAACAACGAAATAGCAACCATTGTGAAGTACGCATAAGGTTCAACATGACATTCAGCATGACATTCGATATAGTGTAAATGAACTCATTTCAATCACTCAAACAAAAACATACAGGTCATATTAGCTGACTAGTACCTTTATGCTTTTTCTACTTCGACAATTTCAATCATAGTTTAATTAATAACCATTTTCAATCTATTATAGTAATTCACCGTTTCCACTGTTTTTTATACCTTTAAAAAGTTACAATAAAGCTAAATCTATAGGAAATAACGTTATTTAGTTATAAATTTGTTAAGGAAATCTAGCAGTCAATCGCTTTCGATAAAACCTTGACCGACCTTGACCTTGTTATTACCGTCGCTTGCAACTAACGATGAACGGTCGCTCATAAAAACATCTCCTATCGTGTGAGAATCTTAAAGGTGATCTACAGTCCGTATGTAAACAAAGCCTTTGTTTAGGGGCCATTCACAAAGGATGTCCGGCCAAATGATGGATTTTCAGACCCCCCCCTCCCCCCCTTGTCCGGCATTGTCCGAATTAGTGACCCCCCCTCCCCCGGACATCCGCCATGCCTCGCAAAAACTCACGCAATCTTGTATATATCAAGAGTAAAAAACTTTTACTTTTAGAACTTTTTTATAACTGTAAATGTGAACACAAAAACATATAAATTACTAATTAAAACAAAATCTAGTGTTAACCGCATAGTCAAAATGCCAATTTCACAATGGGAAGGACTGCTGAAAATAGAGGGAAAAAAGAAATTTGTTTTTGAATTTTTTTAAATTTCGGACATCCGGATTGCTAAAACCCCCTCCCCCCCTGTCCGAGTTTGTCCTGATTTTCCAAACCCCCCTCCCCCCCCCCCCTCGGCTCGGACATCCTTTGTGAATGGCCCCTTACATTTTTGTGTCCAAAATATTGAGCTTTATTCGACAACTATTTATATTTTCAAGCTTCTAGAGTATAATAAATGATCAAGAAACAACAGTCAGGCTTTTCAAGAACTCAAAACATAGTTAAACTGTTTCTATCATAAAAAGTGGGCTCATTTGTGCACATGCGCAGATCGGACTGTAGATCTCCTTTAAGTTTCTTATTTTGACATAAAAGCTATTTTTCAATAAATAACATAACATAACAGCTATTTTTCAATGTTATTACAGTCAATTTCAGCTGACTTTTCATCGTAAGATTCCGAACTTCGTTCCGAACTTCGCAAATTCGTTGCGAAGTTCAAAAATTCATAATGAAATTCACAAACAGGTTTGTAAACAAAGCCTCTGATTGGCTATTAAATCAAACCAGCCAATGAAATGCCCAGTTTACAAACCTGTTTGTGAATTTCATTATGAACTTTTGAACTTGGCAACGAATTTGCGAAGTTCGGAACGAAGTTCGGAATCTTACGATGAAAAGTCAGCTGAAATTGACTGTAAACTTGTTGATTCAATATTTTAAAGGTGATCTACAGTCCGATCTGCGCATGTGCACAAATGAGCCCACTTTTTACGATACAAACAGTTTAACTATGTTTTGAGTTCTTGAAAAGCCTGATTGTTGTTTCTTGATCATTTATTATGCTCTAGAAGCTTGAAAATATAAATAGTTGTCGAATAAAGCTCAATATTTTGGACACAAAAATGTAAACAAAGGCTTTGTTTACATACGGACTGTAGATCACCTTTAAGATTCACGCCAGTTGTACCAAAGGTTATAAGCGCTATATCTCATCATAAGTTTCAGAAGGCATGCAACATGTACGCACTGCGTACCTATTTTTAATCATTAATACAGCAGTGGCACTTGGTTTAAGGAAATATCCACACTCGGACAATTAGTGGTGGGAGAAAAACAACAAAATATAATAACTCCGCATATACCCATATAATAAAGGGTGGGTTGGAGGGAATTTTAAATTTTCGCTTTTTTCTAGATCTGATCCCTAGACTTTGCGTGTCAAACACCCAACGACCATATGTTGCACGAGCAATGCATGTAACGCACACCTCAACAGCGGCACCCAATTCCAGATCACGCGTGGTTCACTAGCTATTAACTTTGGTTGATATATAACCTCATATAAACGTTCTCGTTTAGAAAGGAACACTTTTTTGGAAAAGAACACTTTCTCTCTTTTGTTATTAAAGACCTTTTCATTATAGAGTTATTTTGTCATTAAAGACCCTTAATGACAAAATACGCAAAGGCACGGCAGTAGATGTCCTTCCCACGTTCTTTTATCACTGGACTTGGAATACTGAAACTACTTCTCTTCTTTTAGGCAACTTACGGCAAACTTTTCGGTTGCATTTGGAAGCACATTGAATTCAACATTTTGCTTCAAGCCTGTTCCTTATTTTAAAGAACTGTTGTCTGTTTTTAATGACATCAAATCTGGTGTACGTGCCGAACAAGACATATCTACAACAAACCAAACGGATGAATCTTCTTTCCAGATGTTTCTGAAGAAAGAAATGCAAAACTATGTAATATTACTTGATTCGATCATATCACAACTAGAAGAAGTTGTGTTAGGACTTGAAGGTAGCATTAGTTTTACATCAAGCATGCACGAAGTGGCGAAAGCTGTATCTAAAGATCTAGTACCAAATTCGTGGTCTCGGTATACAAGCGTCTCTCCAATCTTGGCAAAATGGGTATGTTCTCTGAAGCAGAAAATTGGTGCAATCGGTCAGTACAGACGGTGTGAAGTTAATAAACCGTTGACACTTGATATCGGTGCGTTTCTGAATAAAAATTCGTTGTTCCATGCCTTAATGTCAGACTGGTCAAGAACAAGTGGAATACTTCTACATAAGATAGAAATCACGTCGGAGGTTTGTTTTATCTTTAATTTTATCTTTAACCACTAAATTATGTCTGAGGTTGCTTAATTAAGGGAAATAGGTTAATAATCTCTTCGGGAAGTTGGGTAATAATGTGTTAATTGGTTAATTATCACTTATTTACTGAGACCGAGGGAAACAGTGTGTTTTGTGGACCCGAGACCGTCGATGTTTCCCGAGGCAAAGCCGAGGGAAACATCGACGGTCGAGGGTCCACAAAACACACTGCTTTCCCGAGGTCTCAGTAAATAAGTGTTTTATTATATATCAATAGTCAAAGAAACAACAAATTAAAGAACAAATGAACGTAAATACATGAAATATTTTATTGTTAAAACGTTATATTAAACACTGACTACACTGCAGTTACTTAAAGTGAAAGTTTTAATTACGTGTCAAAATGTCCAAAGGTCGTGCCATGTCCAAAGGTCGCATCTTCACGTGATGGCGCACGTGATTTTTTTGTTATTCGCCGGTCGATAACGTATTATCTCCCTCTCGCGCTGTTGCGAGGGAGACAGCCTAATTTCGTCACTCTCGCGTGATATGCTCTCAACGAATAAAACACTAGAAAAATGCGACTTTGACTATTGATATATAATAATTGTTAATATTTATTTATTTACAACATTTGCCAGCATGTTTTCACGCAGTGTGAAAAATCAGTTATATATTTCTTTCGGAGAGAATCGTATTCAAAGTTCTTGAGTTTTTAAACCAGCCATAAAAGAAACCAGTTGTGATGTAATCAGAGTGGTTCATATTTGACGTCCATTACCACTAGCACTACCTTTCACAGGCTGAATCTGATCGCTGAATAGACAATTCCAGCTTTTAGTTTATGCGTGCAGGGGATGATGGGAAGTAAGGTATCACATTGCTGATTATGCTGAAAAAATAAAAATGGTGGCCGTGTAAACACGGAGTGATAGCTTATACTTGTAAATATTGAAATATTTCGGTTGTTTCGGTAGTTTTATATTAAGATTTTTCAGCATAATCAGCACTATGATATCTTACTTCCCATCATTCCCTGCAGGCATAAACTAAAAGCTGGAATTGCCTATTGTAACGATGACCGTAGTCACATATTAAGTAGGTACCAGATGTGTAACTTCAGTAAAAAAGTTGTCCCACGTTCGCCATCTTCCTAGCAAGTGTCGTTTGGGTGATAATTCGTCATTTGGTAAGACATCTTGCTTTTCAAAAATGCTTTCAACAACTTTAATTGCTTTCAACAACTTTAAACATTCAACCACAAATCCAATAGAGTGCAAAAGTTCTTGTTTTTCAGGACGCCATTTTGCTAGCGATTGTCGTGGGGTGTACATCTAGGAAAATTTGAGGGCACGAAGTCTTATTAAGTTACTCATCTGGTCATACTTAATCTGTGCCGTAGTAGAGGTCAAAATATCAACCTCTCTGTTGTCTAAAAGATGTATTAGGAAGTAGCCGATTATTACCATTTGCATTAAAGCGTTACCCCACGCCGCGATAAATTCTTCTGGCACTTTTGCGGTTTAGTATGTTTTTTCAATGTATGATTAAAATGTACATACTGTTCAAAAATATATTTAATTGGTCAAACGATGGCAAAAACAATTTATCCTTGTAACATTATTTTTTCGTTTCTTATTGGCTTGACTCAACACAAAAGAGAAAATGACTGTTGCAAAACGTAAAGTTACGCCCCAAGTCATCACTATTTTGATATGCGAAACTTGTACAATCACGTTGATAGCAAAACTCAGTGACAACTTTTTATCGCGGCGTGAGGTAACGCTTGAATGCAAACGGTATTATCAGCCTTTAGAGAAGGGTAGCTAACACCATGATATTTTTCTGGTTTGTTCCAACAGTTGACACAAGATCATTCCACAATGAGCACACCTGTAACGGATGGCGTGCAAATGAGAGGATTTGTCCTTTACAATGCATCATGGAACGAAACCAAAGGCAGTCTCGAGGAAGTCAAAACCTCTGGAAACCAAAGAATACCAAGCCTCTTATTAAGACCATGTGAAAGAGGTGAAACTTTCTCTGCTAAAACGACCAGCAAGAACCAACCATGCAAATTTGATTGCCCAGTGTACTTCTACGATAATCTACCTGGTAAATTTGAGCCAATCATTCCTCTATCATACGTCACGCTCTCGTCCAGTTTGCCTACTCATGTTTCCCGACAACGTCAAGTCTTTTTAACTGTTTCGAATATTTGAAACGTTCCTTGTTCTATTCTAAGTTGTATTTTTTTTAAATAGATTGTACAAACCAAAATATTAATATATTGTTGTGTACATAGATGTATTTATTATTTGATGATACGAAGTTTGTAAAGGTATGATTTTTGTTGTAATTTTTAGCAAAAAACTTTAATACATATGTTTTGGTAGTTCTATTGCGATTTGTGCCGGCTTTATTAGGCCAATGAAAATTGATATCATGTTTCTCGTCCCCGCCCGCATGGGATTTATCTGCCGCACGAAAATTTTTCATTATTCATTATTTTTGAAAAATAGGCTTAATTTAACAAAACACCAAATTGATCTCCAGATCACCAAGGTATTGGGGAGAGCATCAGCAACAACAAGTTCAAATGAATTACAGCAAACTTCAACTCTACATTTTTTTAATCTATTGGGAATGGTAGATTGGATGTTGGAAATACCAGAAACATTTTTGTTTTCCGGAATGACGAAAAAAAAAGGAAAATGGTAGCGGGTTCAACTATCTTGACCGGGCTGTCGTACGCCTCCTATTCACAAGTGCTATCCCACCACTATTTGACGCGGGAACTTTTGTCTGCTATGTTTCCATCCTGGACCGGTACGTTCCTCTTTATTCAACCTGGTGGACGATGGTTCCCCTCAGTTCACCATATTGACGCCCAACTTAGTGTGGACACCCGATCGACATAGGTCGACGTACGACAGGAGTCCCGATCTCAAGTCATTCGACACTACCTGCTCCGTAGTAGCTCAGTTACAGGCGCACGCCACCACGCCCAGTGATCGTGTGACTAAGATTTATTGTATTTAATTAAATGCAGATTAGCAATGGACTTATCTATGAACTACACTGAATTTGTAAACAGGTTTGACTGGATCAAATAAACGCTTTGAGCAGGCCGTACAAAAGCTGGATAGAGCATTATCAACTGGGTAGTGAACTTTTCAAACGTTGTAATAAAGTTTGAAAAACTATAATACTGTTTACATGTAGACCAGCAGTGGCATGTTGTAAAAATATGTACTGGACAAACTGGACTTGTCTGTGAACATATGGATAAACAGATGCTATTAAAGCATCATGGAAAACAACGATTGGATTGAACAAACTGGACTGGACGTAAAATTTTGATTGCAATAAACTAAGCTCGACCTGTAAACATCGACTAAACTGAACTCAACTGGACTTGTAAACAGACTAGATTGGGCGAAATTGGAGTTTCAGAACACAGTCTGGACCGGACGTCTAAGGGGGCGTTCTGTAAACGACAACATTTTCTTCGCAAGAGTCAAGAGTACGAACCATTGCTGAGAACAAGGGAGTTAATGACTGATGTACGCTTTTTAAAATGTTGATTATAGACTGATCATCCTTCTTGAGATTCAGCATTAAACAGCACGCTTCAAGGGTGTGGGGAGAGGGGCAGGAAACCCGGCCCCCAAAAAAGACTACTCTCATCGCCTTTGGAAGCGAAGATATGATTACCGCACCATGGAGAAATTAAAGTACTGGGGAGATCTTTCGCAACAACAAACAAGTACAAATGAATAGCAGCAAACGTCAACTCTACATTTTTTAATTTCGTGGACATGGCTAATTGGGTGTTTTGGAAATATACGGAACATTTTTGTTTTCCAATGTGCGAATCAGAATGAGAAAAAAGGGAAAATGGTAGAGGGTTCAACTATCTAGACCGGGCTGTCGTACGCCTCCTATTCACAAGTGCTATCCCACTACTGTTTGACGCGGGAACATTTGTCTGCTATCCTGGACCGGTACGTTCCCCTTTATTCAACCTGGTAGACGAAGGTTTCCCTCAGTTCACCATATTGACGCCCAACTTAGTGTGGACACTGGATCGACATAGGTCGACGTACGACAGGAATCCCGGTCTCAAGTCATTCGACACTACCTGCTCCGTAGTAGCTTGGTTACATGTAGGCGCACGCCACCACGCCCAGCGAACGTTTGACTATGTATGTATGTATGTATGTATGTATGTAAAACTTTATTTCAATACGCTAACTTCGACAATTATTTACAACTGGTTTCCACGAAGGGCGTATACACACAAAGAGCTAAATGTTAATTATATATAAAACAAAGTATGTAAGAATCCCACCCTAAAATTTTATCATCTTCCTCCCAAACCTCCACCCCCTAAACAAGTACCCACCCACCCTCACGCAAAACTAACCCCCCTCCCGCCCACAATCTATATTGTCCTCCCATCATTTGGTCCTGGAGAAATTAGCTTATCATCTGCTTAAATGCAATTTCGCCATTGTTTTAAATGACGTAATTGACTCAGCCGCCTTGACATCTTGCGGGAGACTATTCCATAGAATTGCTCCACTGTATCCAAATGTTTTCTTTAGAAATTCCGTTTTCGGTTTTTTTAACGAGAGATCAGTTTCGCTATTGCGTAAATCATAAATATTCTGCGATGCATTTCTCCGAGAAAAAAGATCTTTAAGGTTTGGCGCAGTGTGGTTCCCCAAGACTTTATACATCAATACTAGCTTGTTTTGTTCTCGTCTCCTAGCCAGGGTTTCCCAGCCTAATTTGTTTAGGACTTCAGACGATCTTACATCGTAGTCAGCTCCGGTAATCACCCTTGCTGCTCGATTTTGGAATTTTTGCAATTTGTCTTGAAGTCCCAAACCACAGTTATCCCACAGGGGAGAACAGTAATCAAAATGAGGCTGAATTAATGTTTTGTAGACATCATGTAAGGTTTTGTGTGGAACATAAGGTTTTATTCTTTTAATTGCTCCTATTCCAGCGCTAATCTTACGGCATACAGAATCAATATGTTTCTCCCAACTTAATTTTTCATCTAGATTTACACCTAGACATTTAAATGTATTGGTTTGTGGGACTGGGATTTTGTTAATCTCAACGGGTCTATTTCCTATTTTATGATTTAGATTATGCGTAGATCCAATAAACATGACTTTTGTTTTTTTTCCTATGATATTTTAGTTTGTTTTTAGCAAGCCATTTATGAATACTGGAAAGGTCCATATTCAAATTGTCAATCAATGTATCGTAATCATGCGAAGAGGAAGATATCTGAGTGTCGTCGACATAAAGACATGGGGTTGTCCTTTCTAAAATATCAGGCATATCATTAATATATAGCAAAAACAATAATGGACCAAGTATGGATCCTTGCGGAATTCCGCATATTATTGTTCTTGCAGAAGAAGTTTGATCATTAACAGAACACACTTGCTTTCTATTCCTTAAGTATGATTGGAACCATTTTAATTCAATGTCGTGAATTCCAAACTGGGTTTTAAGCTTCTCCAATAATATCTCGTGATTCACCGAGTCAAATGCTTTACATATATCAAGAAAAACAACTCCATTTATTTTGCCTTCATCCATGTCTTGTAGCCATTGATCACACATTTGTATAAGAGCACCTATAAGGTTCCATGTTTTGGTCTAAACCCGGATTGAAATTTAGACAGAAGCGCATGTTTATTCAAAAAGCTATATATTTGAGTAAAAACTTCCCCTTCAAATATTTTACTTATTATGGGAAGAATTGAAATTGGTCTATAATTTACGCTTATCCTCAGATTTGTAAATTGGTATAACTCTAGCTAATTTCCACTCATCTATATAAATACCAGTTCTAATCGATAGGTTAAATATAAAAGTTATAGATGGAGCAATAAGGGTTGATGTCAGTTTTAAAATATTCGCAGGTATTCCATCCATACCTGTCGCTTTTGAGACATTTAGTTTTTGTAGGCGTTTGGAAACACTATCTATAGTAATATCTGCGAAGTGAAAATTTTCTTTAGGAAGAAGCACAGTACTTTCAAATTTATTGTATTTAAACGCTGCCTTGCAGTGCACTTGTCTAATTTTCTCTGCACTATAGAGTGTTCTGAACTAAACTGGATTTCATTTAGGCTAGACTGGATTTAATTGGCGTTTCGAAACAATCAGATGAGGACTGGACGTCTAAAGAGTCACGCCCGTTATTGACAACCAACATTAATTTATGATTGGAGAACTTTACCTTTCACATGCCAAAATAGTGATGACATGCGTGAGTAATCTAACATTTTGCAACGGTCCTTCTCTTTTCAATATGATCTATATATCGTTATGAATTACTCTGGCACTTCTGCCGTTTAGAATATTTGTTCAACGTATGATTAAAATGTACATATTGTTCAAAAATAAGTTTAATTTGTTAAACGATGGGCAAAATATTAGTCCTTGCTACATTAATTTGGTTTCTTTTTGGCTTGACTCAACACAAAAGAGAAAATGACCGTTGCAAAACTTAGCGTTACGCCCCAAGTCATGACTATTTTGATATGCGAAACATGTCCAATCACGTTGGTTGGAAAACTCAGAAACAACTTTTTATGTTATAACGGGGTAACGCTTGAATGCAAATGTAATATAAGCCTTTAGAGAAGGGTCGCTAACACTCATATTTTTCTGGTTTGTTCCAACAGTTGACACACGATCATTCGACAATGAGTGTGCCTGCAACGGATGGCGTACAAATGGCAGAATTTGTCCTTCACAATGCATCATGGGACGAAACTAAAGGCTGTCTGGAGGAACTCAAAACCTCTGGAAATCAAAGAATACAAGCCTCTTATTAAGACCAGGTGAAAGAGGTGAAATATTCTCTGCTAAAACGACCAGCAAGAACCAATCATACCAGTTTGATTGCCCAGTGTGCGTCTACGATAATCAACGTGGTAGATTTGAGCCAATCATTCCTCTATCATATGTCATGCTCTCATCCAGTGTGCCTACTCATGTTTGCCGACAACGTCAAGTCTTTTTAACTGGTTCAAATATTTGAAACGTTCCTTGTTCTATTAAAAGTTGTAATTTTTTTAAAATAGATTGTATAAACTCAACCAAAATATTAATATATTGTTGTGTACATGAATGTATTTAATATTTGATGATACCATGTTTGTAAAGGCATGATTTTTGCTGTAATTTTTAGCGAAAACGTTTAATACATACGTTTCGTTAGTTTTATTGCGATTGGTGGTGGCTTTATTAAGGCAGGTTTGCAGGTTAGTGTTAGGATTGGAGTTAGGGTTAGTGTTGGGAGTTGCAGTATCGGTCACATTTGTTTTCGACCGATTACATGATGGCCGCGCCAGTAAATGAGGTATGGGGAGAGCATTAGCAACAACAACTTCAAATGCAAACTCAAGCTTCGACTGTTCATTTTTTTAATTTAGTGGAAATGACAAATTGGATGTCCTGAAAATATTATAAACATTTTTGTTTTCCAGAATGACGAAAAAAAGGAAAATGGTAGCGGGGTTTAACTCTCTTGACCGAGCTATCGCACGCCTCCTATTCACAAGTGCTATCCCACTACTGTTTGACGCGGGAACTTTTGTCTGCTATGTTTCCATCCTGGACCGGTACGTTCCTCTTTATTCAATCTGGTGGACGAGGTTCCCCTCAGTTCACCATATTGACGCCTAACTTAGTGTGGACACCCGATCGACATAGGTCGACGTACGACAGGAGTCCCGACCTCAAGTCATTCGACACTACCTGCTCTGTAGTAGCTCGGTTACAGGCGCATGCCACCACGCCCAGCGAACGTTTGATTAAAATTTATTTTATTTAAATGCTGCCCTGCATTGCACTTATCTATGTTTGTTTGCGGAATAGAGTACATCATAAATTCGACTGAACTAATGAAACTATTAGAAATGAAATTGTAAAACAAGGATTACTTTAGTGGGCTAGTGAAACATTGATTGATCTAAACTATAAACTGTATGGGCGACTAAACATGGACCGAACTTATAAGAAGTCATGATTTCATTTCAATCATTTGTAGACAGGTTTGACCTGATAAAACAGGCTTGTAGGTCTGTTAAAATTGGAAAGTATATTTTTTCAACTATTGTGCATGTAATAATCCTTGAACACTATATATATGCAGACCAGCTGTCTCATGTTATGAAAACATGAACTGACTATTGTAATCTGCTTTTGTCTGTGAAGACATGGATAGACAGAACTATTAATAGTCAAAGCTAAAATAAACTAAGCTGGACACGTGAAACAAAGACTAGAGTGAACGTGCTAGACTAACACAACGTTGATTGAAGTAAACTAAACTGCACTTGTAAACATGGACTGATCTGAACTAAACTGGATTTGTAATCAGGCTAGACTGGGCTTAACTGGAGTTTTAAAACAATATCAGGGTGGACGTCTAAAGGGTCGTCCCGTAATTGTCAACACTTTTATAAGTGCACGGACTGTCGCTGATAGGCTTGTCCACAAGTTATCCGCCAAATTCTTGGCAAGTTTTCTTTGTACGAGCAACTTTTTTTCGATTTAGCAACCTCTCTAGCTTTAATTAAGCAACTATTTGGAATTTGTTCCATAATTCAGTAATTTGTAGCGGTAATTATCGAATTTCGCTAGTATAGGCAACTTGTAGGAACGTTATATACTTATTGTTTTGTCGTTTTAACTTGTTAAAAAGTTTAGTATATTGAATAAATACAAATTGAAAAAGAATTCTCTCTCTCACGTAATTTATATGACATTTATTTATTAATTTATATGAGATTCAACATACAAGAGCAAGCTTCGGGGCTGTGGCAGTGGGCGAAAAAGAGTACTGTCTTTGGAACCGACGAAATGATCGCCGTGCTATGGTAATTAGAAGTACTGTGGAGAGCATCGGGAACAACAAGTTCAAATAGATTACAGGAAACTTCGACTCTACATACACTTTTTAATAAATGAAAATTGCAGACTAGGTGTCTTAGAAATATACGAAACATTTTTGTTTTCCAGAGTGCGAATTGAAGAAAAAAAAGAAAATGATAGCGGGTTCAACTATCTTGACCGGGCTGTCGCACGCCTCCTATTCACAAGTGCTACCCCACTACTATTTGACGCGGGAACTTTTGTCTGCTATGTTTCCATCCTGGACCAGTACGTTCCTCTTTATTCAACCTGGTGGACGAAGGTTCCCCTCAGTTCACCATATCGACGCCCAACTTAGTGTGGACACCCGATCGACATAGGTCGACGTACGACAGGAGTCCCGACCTCAAGTCATTCGACACTACCTGCTCCGTAGTAGCTCGGTTACAGGCGCACGCCACCACGCCCAGCGATCGTTTGACTAAAATTTATTGTATTTAATTAAATTAATGAAATGCAGACTCGCAATGGACTTATCTGTGAACTACACTGGATTTGTAAACAGGCTTGACTGGATATGTTTTGAGCAGGCTGCATGTACAAAAGCTGGATAGAGTATTATCAACTGGGTGGTGAACTTTTCAAACGTTGTGATAATACTTGAAAAACTATAATACTATTTAAGTGTAGACGAGCAGGGGCGTGTTGTAAAAACGTGTACTGAACAACACTGGACTTGTCTGTGAACATATGGATAAACAAATAGGTATGCATTAGTAGTTTTTATACATATTGTAAATAGATATAGATTAGTAAAACTTTAATTTTAATGAATGACATGTAAATATATAATATATATATACATTTTTATACCCAAATTTGTAAACACATTGTAAATTAGCGTAACTACTACTAAATGTGTTAATAAACCATTACCAAACCATTACCATTACCATCATGAAAAACAGCTATTGAACTGAACAAACTGGACTGGTAAAATATTGATTGAAATAAACTAAGCTGGATGTGTAAACATCGACTAAACTGAAGTCAACTGGACTTGTAAATAGACTGGACTAAATTGGAGTTTTAGAACAAAGTCTGGACCGGTCGTCTAAGGGATCGTTCTGTAATTGACAACATTTTCTTCACAAGAGTGCGAACCTTTGCTGAGAACAAGGGAGTTAATGACTGATGTACGATTTTAAAATGTTGATTATATACTGATCATCATTCCTGAGATTCAGCATTAAACTACACGCTTCGAGGGTGTGGGGACAAACCAGGAAACCCTAAATAATAGTTCTACTCTCTTCGCATATGGAAGCCTTAGATACGATTACCGCGCCATGATGAAAAGTACTGGGGAGATCTTTCGCAACAACATGCAGAGTACAAATAAATAACGTTACGGCAAACGTCAACTCTACATCTTTTTTGATTTTGTGGAAATGGCTAATTGGGTGCCTTAGAAATATACGAAACATTTTTGTTTTCCAGAGTGCGAATTGAAGAGAAAAAAGAAAAAGGTAGCGGGTTCAACTATCTTGACCGGGCTGTCGCATGCCTCCTATTCACAAGTGCTATCGCACCACTGTTTGACGCGGGAACTTTTGTCTGCTATGTTTCCATGCCGGCCCGGTTCGTTCCTCTTTATTCAACCTGGTGGACGAAGGTTCCCCTCAGTTCACCATATTGACGCCCAACTTAGTGTGGGCACCCGATCCACATACTGTAGGTCGATTCGAGTCATTGAATCGGACTCCAGTCGCTATTTTCAGCGACTCGACTCGAGTTCAAGACGAAAAATGACTCGACTCGACTCGAGTCACCAGCCCCAAATGATTCGACTCGGACTCGACTTGCTGATTTTTCCCCTAAATGACTAGCTCGAGGCAAATCAGCTACAACTTGTACAGAATAAATTCATCAAAATTATTGTGATTGTATTGCATGGGAAGAACAATGAGTCCTTCATGTGAACAATGAGAACTTCGAAACTTTATCAGAAAATATATGGAGATTTGCCTAGAATATATCCCTGACGGGAATGCCTATTACATCTCTGTTTTTAGAAACAACACTAAAATGGAGTCTCAAAATTTTGTGTACATATACTAATTTTGAGCGGCTTTTTTCATTTTTGGTATTCAATATGAAGTGCTATATCATTTTAAATTAACTTACAAGGCGTGATTAATTAGAGTCTATTCTTTGTTAATTCTGATGACTCCAGTTGCAAGTTATGCTAGTTATATGTACGTACACTCGATCAGCAGGCATGATGAGACATCTCATGTGGTCGTACTTAATATATTGACTAGAACTGAGATATTGGTACAGCCTAGCTGCCCAGATACTGTTATTAAATGACTAAAGTAATTGGCTTAAGAGGTAAATTTGATTACTAATTTCAGACTACAAACTATGGTAGCAAACCATTACAGAAAGCGTGGGGTGGACTTGATCAAATTCCCTGACTCAAGTTAAGCTACAGTAACTATTGACTCGACTCGACTCGAGTGAAGCCGCTGACTCGACTTGATCAGAAACTGAAATGACTCGACTCGACCTATGAGTGACTCGACTCGTGACTCGACCTGTAGGTGACTCGTTACAACACTGGCCGGGTCGACGTACGACAGGAGTCCCGACCTCAAGTCATTCAGCACTACCTGTTCATAGTAGCTCGGTTACAGGCCGAGCGAATTGTTGACTAAAATTCATTGTACTTAAACGCTGCCCGGCAGTGGACTTGTCTATGTTTCTCTGCACACTAGAGTGTTCTGAACTAAACTGGATTTTTATTTAGGCTAGACTTGGCTCAACTGGAGTTTTGAAACAATATCAGGACTGGACGTCTAAAGGGTCACGCTCGTAATTGACAACCAACGTTAATTTATGTTTGGAGAACTTTACCTTTCACATGCCAAAATAGTGATGACATACGGGCGCAACCTTGAGTTTTGCAACGGTGATTTTCTATTCAATATGATCTATATATCGGCCCCTATATCGTTATGAATTACTCTGGCACTTTTGCCGTTTAGTATATTTTTTCAATGTATGATTAAATGTACATACTGTTCAAAAAAACTTTCATTTTGTCAAACGATGGGCAAAATATTAGTCGTTGGAACATTATTTTAGTTTCTTATTTGCTTGACTCAACAGAAACCTCAAAAGAGAATTGGGAAAATGACCATTGCAAAACGTAAAGTTGCGCCCCAAGTCATCACTATTCATTATTATTTACGAGCGAAATTTGTCCAATCGCGTTGGTTGCAAAACTCAGAAATAACTTTTTATCCCGGTGTGGGGTAACGCTTGAATGCAGATGGTAATATAAGCCTTTACAGAAGGCCAGCTAACACTCTGATATTTTTCTCTTTTGTTCCAACAGTTGACACAAGATCATTGCGCAATGAGTATATCTGCAACGGATGGCGTGCAAATGGCAGGATTTCTCCTTCACAATGCATCATGGAACGAAACTAAGGGCTGTCTGGAGGAAATTAAAACCTCTGGAAACCAAAGAATACCAAGCCTCTTATTAAGACCAGGTGAAAGAGGAGAAACATTCTCTGCTAAAACGACCAGCAAGAACCAACCATACCAGTTTGATCGCCCAGTGTACGTCTACGATAATCTACCTGGTAGATTTGAGCCAATCATTCCTCTATCATACGTCACGCTCTCATCCAGTTTGCCTACTCATGTTTGCCGACAACGTCAAGTCTTTTAACTGGTTCAAATATTTGAAACATTCCTTGTTCTATTCAAAGTTGTAATTTTTTTAAAATAGATTGTATAAACTTAACCAAAATATTAATATATTGTTGTGTAAATAAATGTATTTAATATTTGATGATACGATGTTTGTAAAGGCATGTTTTTTACTGTAATTTTCAGCGAAAAAGTTTAATACATACGTTTCTTTAGTTTTATTATGATTGGTGGTGGATTTATTAAGCTGGATATATTTCGCTGGATGTTTTTCCTATTAACATGAGACACAGATTTTTTTGTTTTTCATTCCACATCAATCAAATCGGTCACGTTTGTTTTCGACTGATTACATGATGGCCGCGCCAGTAAATGAGGTATTGGGGAGAGCATCACCAACAAGAAGTTCAAATGCAAACTTAAGCTTCGAATGTACATTTTTTAAATTAGTAAAAATGACAAAATGGATGGCCTGAAAATATTATATATATTTTTGTTTTCCAGAATGACGAAAAAAAGGAAAGCGGGTTCAACTATCTTGAGCGGGCTGTCGTTCACCTCCTATTCACAAGTGCTATCCCACTACTGTTTGACGCGGGAACTTTTGTCTGCTATGTTTCCATCCTGGACCGGTACGTTCCTCTTTATTCAACCTGGTGGACGAAGGTTCCCCTCAGTTCACCATATTGACGCCAAACTTAGTGCGGACACCCGCTCGACATAGGTCGACGTACGACAGGAGTCCCGCTCTCAAGTCATTCGACACTACCTGCTCTATAGTAGCTCGGTTACAGGCGCACGCCACCACGCCCAGCCAACGTTTCACTAAAATGTATTGTATTTATACATCCTGCCTACATTGAACTTATCTATGTTTGTTTGCGGAATAGAGTACATCATATAAATTCGACTGAACTACTGAAACTATTAGAAATGAAATTGTAAAACAAGGATTGTTTTAGTGGGCTAGTGAATCATTGACTGATCTAAACTATAAACTGGACTTCTAAACATGGATAGAATTTAACTGAACTGAACTTGTAGACAGGTTCGCCTAGATAAATCAGGTTTGTAGGTCAGTTAAAATTGGAAAGTATATTTTTTCAACTGTTGTGCATGTAATAATCGTTGAACAATATATAAATGCAGACCAGCTGTCTCTGCATGTTGTGAAAAAGTGGCGGCATAAACATTCATCTTACATGTTTATACAGTCAACGGGGCATAACAATCCAAATTGAATGGTTATAACGTTATATCGGAGACAGTCAACGGCATAACTAGTCAACTTACGCCGTTTATGCCGTTGAATATGTTGGGCATAAACATTCAACTTAGATGTTTATGCCGTTGAATATGCTCGGCATAAACATTCAACTTAGATGTTTATGCCGTTGACTTTATTGGGCATAACCATTGGATGGTTATACCGTTGACTGTCTTCTGCATATATAACCATTCAACTTATGTTCGGCATAAACATTCCACTTAGATGTTTATGCCGGTGAATATGTTCGGCATAAACATTCAACTTAGATGTTTATGCCGTTGACTTTATTCGGCATAACCATTGGATGGTTATACCGTTGACTGTTTTCGGCATATATAACCATTCAACTTATGTTCGGCATAAACATTCCACTTAGATGTTTATGTCGGTGAATATGTTCGGCATAAACATTCAACTTAGATGTTTATGCCGTTGAATATGTCTGAATGGTTATGCCGAAGACAGTCAACGGCATAACGATCCAAGTTGAATGGTTATGCCGAAGACAGTCAACGGCATAACGATCCAAGTTGAATGGTTATGCCGAAGACAGTCAACGGCATAACAATTCAATTTGGATGGTTATGCCGTTGACTGTCTTTGGCATAAACATTCAACTTATGTTCGGCATAGACATTCAACTTAGATGTTGATGCCGTTGAATATATTCGGCATAAACATTCAACTTCACGCCTGTCAAAAATGCATCCAAAAGCGCCAATTAGAAGTGTCCACTATTTTTCTAATGGCTTACTGTATTTTGCGAAACGAAATTTTGCGAAACGAAACTTTGCGAAACTGTATTTTGCGAAACTGTATTTTGCGAAACTGTATTTTGCGAAACTGTATTTTGCGAAACTGTATTTTGCGAAACTGCATTTTGCGAAACTGTATTTTGCGAAACTGTATTTTGCGAAACTGTATTTTGTCATGATTCTGCTAGTAGAGTTGGCAAACATTTGTTTATAAAGACTGAAAATAAATCAAAGACAAAGTGCAGTATGTTGCTTTGAATGCTTTCACATGGAACTTTATACATGTACATATAAAATGGTGTGGATTGATTTTGAAAGAAAATATAGCGACATCACCATACAGATTATAAATAATACTAGAGAGTAGAGGGGGCATCGTAATCTTAATTCAGTCAAAGAAAGGGAACGTGTCTATTCAGTATTGGGGAGCCAATATGTCTAAATTCTTGTTTATGGTAGTTAACTGAGTTCTGTTTTGTTTTTTACCAAGCATTTTTACCACAATTTTGTTTATAACACATTTCAAACAGTGTTCCAAATAATGCTGATGTCAGTACTTTTGATATTTTCAAGAGAAATTAATTGTTTGAATTAAAAATTTGGGGGGAATGTTTGTAATGACATTCAAAGCATATAAAACACCCAGTTTTGTGACTCTTGTTTTAAATTTTTCTGGTTTCAAGTGCAACCCAAGACTTGTGTGGTGTTTATTCGTGATTTCAATTTCCCCACTGCCCCCCATTACCGCGCTCCCAAATTTCACCCGATTCCCCCTCTATCGTTATTTATAATCTCTATGGACACCACAGCCATGACGTATAGATCAGTGAACAACAGAAACGTTTGATGTTGTGAAAATGGCGAAATTGCAACTACATCAAATGTTTCTGAATTCTGTTGCTCACTGATTTATACGTCATGACTGTGGTGTCCATAGAGATTATAAATAACGGTAGAGGAAGCATCGAGGGTGAAATTTGAGAGCGCGGTAATGGGGGGGGGATTGAAATCACGAATAAACACCACACAACTCTTGGGTTGCACTTGAAACCAGAAAAATTTAAAACAAGAGTCACAAAACTGGGTGTTTTATATGCTTTGCATGCCATTATTACAAACATTCCCTCAAAATTTTGAATTCAAACAATTAATTTCTCTTGAAAATATCAAAATTACTGACACAGCATTATTTTGGAACACTGTTTGAAATGTGTTATAAACAAAATTGTGGTAAAAATGCTTGGTAAAAATCAAAACAGAACTCAGTTAACTACCATAAACAAGAATTTAGATATATTGGCTCAAACTCTCTCTTATTTTAGCATTTTAATTGTTTGCCCCCCAATAGACACGTTCCCTTTCTTTGACTGAATTAAGATTACGATGCCCCTTCTAGTGTTATTTATAATCTCTATGGTGGTGTCGCCATATTTTCTTTCAAAATCAATCCACACCATTTTATATGTACATGTATAAAGTTCCATGTGAAGCATTCAAAGCAACGTACTGCACTTTGTCTTTGATGATTTAGTCTTTATAAACAAACGTTTGCCAACTCTACTAGCAGAATCATGACAAAATACAGTTTCGCAAAATACAGTTTCGCAAAATGCAGTTTCGCAAAATACAGTTTCGCAAAATACAGTTTCGCAAAATACAGTTTCGCAAAATACAGTTTCGCAAAGTTTCGTTTCGCAAAGTTTCGTTTCGCAAAGTTTCGTTTCGCAAAATACAGTAAGCCTTTTCTAATTACCGAGAGGAAAAATGTAAGACTGGTAACTAATTCTAATTTTGAAAATCGCGCTTTTTTTCTTGCTTCTGGTACTTTGTAGGATGTGTAAGAATATATAGGTATATACGAGTGTGAAAGAGGAGATTCTGTGGATTATTTTTATCCCAATTATTGCCATGGTTACTTTATTATTATTCTAGTTTGCTGGGTCTTCTTCCGGGCATTCGCGCTGTCACAGTGATTTCGGTTCCCCCGTGAAATCGGTTCCCCCTCGAATAAAATTCCTCTATTATAACCGGAACTTAATGCCTATCGCAGTACCGGCAGAATTTCCCTTGTTTTGATCATTGAACTATATTTTATATACAATATAGTTCAATGGTTTTGATAAAAATAAGCGCGGGACTTTTGTCCAAATTTGCAATCATTAATGAAAATCTAAGTATCTAACTAAACAATGATATAGATTTTAGACTTTACATAAGTATTTCGTATCATTTCAAACAAAACTGATTGAAACTAGTATATATTATAAATACAGTATTAACATGGGTCTTGATGTCAATTTCGTGTCTGTAAAATGAGGTGTATTTCCAGGTATAAAGACAAAAAATTACCATAAGGAACAAAACTGACTAATTCAATTTTCTAATTTTTGAAAATTTTCAGCAAACAAATTCAAAATAATGATTTTATATATCAAATACCGGGCCGATCACTCCCTCGACGATCGCCATGTTGGACATCAAGGGAAATTCTGCCGCCTGCCTGTACTGTGATAGGCATAAAGTTCCGGTTATAATGGAGGAATTTTATCCGAGGGGGAACCGATTTCACGGGGGAACCGAAATCACTGTGACAGGGCTAGTTACGAAGTTTCAAAGGAAGTCGCTAAAATACACAAATTTCGGCTAGTTATATCTTTTTTGTTTATGCTCTGCTTCTTTTCGTTATGTTGTCATTTGAAAGATAAAGTGTCCATTTACAATCGTATGTTTTTTGTTTTTTGATAATTGTGCAATGAAATTGTAAAAATGCCGTGGAAAAGAGCAACACAATACAAGCGCTTTATAATTGTCGGGAGCGTATGCGACAGCAAAGGTTAAGCTAAAGCCATAGATAACAAGACGAAGCAGGGTAGAGCAACGGCTAAGAAGTTAAAAAGATTGGATAAAGGGTAAGATGAGCCTTTTAATTGTTTTGGTAGTTTATTTAGTACAAAATTTTAACAAATCGATGCCTCTAGGTATAGTCAAATCATAGTATTTACTACCATTTGCAATCAACTGGTCAGTGTCCAAATTTTTTCATGATGTTTACGTTTCAAAACGTTATGTTATGTCAGTCACAACGTCACGTTATTGCCGCGGAATGTACAGGTTTACATCCGGTTTTGACATGTTTTCAATCAATTTTGAAATGTTTACTCGTCCATTACGCTAGGTTGTTGCCTTGTTATTTAATTCACTTTGAAATCAAAAAACCCTTACACTTTACGGAAATGCAAGTGAATAGCCAAGGTCGTTCTTACAGACAAGGTGTAGGGTTGTCAAGGGACATGAAATCCTTGATAATCGACGAACTTTACCGTCGCGGTGGAGACAGATTAACACAATTCGTTCCTGTAGGTTCGTACACCGCTGTTTCTAACGCTATAAAAGTATCATTAAAAACGGTAAAAAAAGTATGGTTGCAGTATTGTAATCACTATACATTAGAAGGGAAAAAATCTGGAGGGGACAGACGTAGCAAACTGAAGTCCGAAGATCTAGAGCTTATCGAATTAATGAAAAAATATAAGGGATCTGTTTCACTCAAAGAAATTTATTCTACTATGGAAGAACTAGGGAATATACAAGGAGACATCTCGATCTCATCAATATCACGCGCATTAAAATCTAGAATGGAATCTGGCAAAACATATACGCGTAAGAAAATAACCCATGTCGCTTCACAACGGTTTGCTTATAACAATTTATTGTATACGCAAATATTTATGGATTACCTAAGCTCGAAGAATCCAAACAGTTTAAAGTTTTTTGACGAAGCAGGTGTTAAATATCCAAACGTTGGCATGCGTTTATTTGGACATGCACCAAAAGGAGAGCGGTGTGTTGAAGTTGTGAAAAAATGTGAATCGCCAAACGCAACAATCAATATGATTGTCTCATTGAACGGCGCTGAGTATTATGATATCATTGACGGGGCCTCAAATACTTACGAATTTTTAAATTTTTTTGGAAAAGCTTCGAATGCTGTTAATTTACAAACGTTGCGTCCAGCTCTCGAAATAGGCGACATTCTAGTGATGGACAACTTATCGGTTCATCATTACGAAAGCGGGGAAGTACTCGAGGAATACTTGCAAGAAATGGGTGTTGAATTGCTATATACTCCGGTTTTTTCTCCTGACCTAAACCCCATTGAGCATTCTTTCAATAAAATCAAGACAGTTATGAATTACGAACTTAAAGAAATAACGTCGGCAAATATGAAATTATCAGCAATGCTTGCAATCGAAAAGATTTCTCATGAGGACATGGTGGGCTTTTTCAAAAACACTTCATATTTATTTCCTTGATTTATAGTTGTTAAATATGTTTACTGTATATTAATTCTCGAAAGATTTACTGTAATACCGTTATTGTATGTGCGGGAAAAATTTCGAAGGACATTTTTACTGTAATAAACATTTCATCACAATCACAACACTGCATATCACTGTATTCAGTTTAATATTAAAGTTTACCCCGAGGTTTACCCTGCAGTAATATAACTGCATTGTGTACAGTATTAATAATACTAGAACCAACTGAGTTAGTTGGAACATACCAACAACAACAACAACAACAACAACAACAACAACAACAACAACAACAACAACAAAACTGTTCTGCTAGCCTATTCATAATTAACAAAATATTAAAGTTTGTTCTCGTATAGTATAAATATAAACAAAGCACAATGTCGGCATTGTCAATGCCAAATTGACAATGACAGCAACAACAGTGTCATAAATAGTGAAAATACGTTTAAAACTGACATTCAAAAACTGCTCATTCAAGTGGTATCACTATCCAAATTTCGCAATGAAAGTAGGGCAGCTGCTGCATCGTTTACAGTGCAAGTGACTTCGTTAATATTGACTGATTCCTGCACAGTACCAGCAGAACTAGATGCTGTTGAGTTGCAACTAGAAGATGGTTTTGAACGAGGTAATGTTGAGCGACTGTAGTAGGTTGACTCAATGCCATACTGACCGCGTTCATGTTGACACTCATTTTCCGCGTAACTAGCAGACAAAGCAAGTCTAAGTTGCTCATTCTCCTCTTGCTCATTCGTAGGCTTAATTCGATCAATCCAAGATTGATTGCACGATCTCGCACGGTTGCTTTTTAAATCAGGACTACACGATCTAACACGGTCGTATGTTGCGAGGTATGTTTCTTCATCAGAATCTTCAAGTTCAGAGTCGTGAGATTCCCTGTGACGAGTTGGAAATTGTATTCCATACCTTTCTAACGTGGGTCTGGCCGGGTTTTCACGTTTTTTCTTACTTTGTTTGAGAGATATATCTATCCCTGTGCAATCTTTAGATGTTAGGGCAGCTTCGAGACAAGTCAAAATCTCATGCTTTGGCGGAATTCGGCCATGCAGTGTAGTTTGACAGTACTTTCGCAGAACGAAAACATGTTTCCTAAGTAGACTCCAGTTTTTAACCCCCCCTATATTATATGACACTGGATCTGCATTGAGTAACGAGTCCTCTAATTTATTTAGGATATTGTCCTTTAAATTTTCAGCGGCTGATTTTTTGTTTTCCAGCTCCTCGATTAGTTTTTCTTTTTCAGTTTTTAGCTTTTTTACGTTTTGCGTCATTTGTTTTAAATTAACTTCGCCCGTGTGCAACTTATCTTCTCCGCACTGAAAAACAGAAGGGCACTTGTCAAATTCACAATTTCGCGCAGTATGACGAAGTCGCATATGACAATTCCTACAGAGATTTCCCTGTCCCACGTTATTACTCTTTGCTCTTTCAATTCTGCTTTTAACATTTAATTCTGCCATCATTACTTCTTGTATCCTTTGATCTTTTAATTTTCTTCAATATTTTGTTCAGTTTTAGCTAAGTATCTTTGGATCGGAGTGTTTATAAGAGTTTCGGGCTCGTGTAATTCATGACAAGTTGGCCGAACTTTCGTGATTGTGGATGTATTTGCAGTATGCGTACGCTTCGTTTTTGGTTGCGTATTACTCATAAAAATTTCCGATTTGTCTATTTGTTTCCCTTTATAAAAGTCAAGTCGTCGTTTACGGATTGTTTCAGAACAATTATTCTGATTATCAGGATCATTATAAAAGCGATCAAAAGTAAAATTTTCAGTACCTGATTCCATTGGCGTTGTAGTATTTGTTTTAGAAGCATTTCTATTCTTTCCAATAGGTGTAACCTTGTTGTGAACTCGCACACACATTCTAAACATGCCATCTGTATTTGGCACTGCTGTCAAGCATCGTATTGCATCTTTCAGATCAGAATCATCCATCATGGTAACAAACGTTTTTTCATCATCTCTGTATTGAATTCGAGCAGTTTGGCTGTCAACACCGCTCATAAATCCGCCAACTGTGTTTTGTACTATGCGTTTAAAATCTGCTAAATATAAGCAACTTAATTCACTTTTAAATAACGAATGTACTTTGCAGCGAGAAAAGTCTTCACCGTAAAGCATTTTAATTTGAACTAACATTTTCTTATCGAATTTTTCTTTTACGAATGAGTGGTGTTCAGAACAATTTGACAAACCACAGTTTAAACATTTCAAAATTGATTCAAAACATGTCAAAGCTGGATGTAAACGTGTACATTCCGCGGCAATAACGTGACGTTGTGACTGACTTAACATAACGTTTTGAAACGTAAACATCATGAAAAAATTTGGACACTGACCAGTTGATTGCAAATGGTAGTACCTGAAATTTATTTGATTTTAAATAGTTAATATTTAAGAATGACTGTGTATAAAAATCAAGCAAAATTTCAATCTTGGCACAAGCACAGAAATCGATTTTCTTCATTCATCTTCAGCCTTTTGATAGTCCTTTGATACTTAGAATCGTGATGTTGTAGTTTGATTTGCAAAAAACGCATTCTTTCGCGAGAAAATACGAAAAATTGATTTTACCCTCATACTGCGTCAAAACAATAGAAATAGGCATGGTGTAGGTCAGATTTTAAAACTGTTTCAGCATGCCTCAAGACAACAGAAAACTAGGATATTCGAACTCAATTTTAATACAGGTATTAGTAGTGAAACGCTGAGAGGTAATTATAGGTTTTTTGATCTATTTTGTGAAAGAGTAAAATTGAATGACGGAAGTGCCTTTTTGACACATTCATGGTATCAATTTTATATCCTAAATATAACTGGCTTTTTCGTTATGTGCTATGATATTGAAGTGTTGCTCTCGTGCATAACAAAAAAATTGAATTGGGTTATTGTAATAAAGCCGTGAAAAACCTAATTTCCACGTAAACAAAGCTATTTTTAGAACCCTACGGCTGTTACACCATCACTTATCGAAATCAAAACTTTGGTTGGAAGATACTTGAATCGATCCAAAATATACAAAAAAATAAAATTTTGCAAGATGGAAAAATGCTGCCTTAATTGGTTTTAAAACAGAATCTTCAAGCTTTCTATTGAATGTAATTTGTCACGATTGGATATATTTTACTATTTGCGGTAATTGCCTTAATTCAATCATTAATCAATCAATCGTAATAATATTAATTACACTAGAAACAACAACATTATTTAAAGAACTAGGTGCCTTCCAGCATTTTAAAACTTAAATTTCATTTAAAGTTTTGTATCATGGAAACCAATATTTTTACGGTGCAAAACTTTCCGGATATGTCAGTGATATCAATGAGTTAATTGACCTAGACTTGACTGTCCTAGATATTGTCGTAAGTCTTGCTATGCCAGCTCACATTGCACAGGAGCATTGTCCAACAAAGACAGTCAGTTTGTCTATGTAAGGCTGCTTTAAGTTTGCCTTGATGTTGTTAATGTCAATATCAAAATTAATGCACATTTGTTGCAGCATTGGAACTGCGAATCTTTTCATCTTTGAATTGCTAATGAGCACACACATGTTGTGACGGTCGTAATAAGTTGGGTGTTACAGAGATACTTCTTGACACGCCTGGCATTTTTGCATGCGAAATTGCACATTAAAATGTGTCCATTTTTTTCGTTGCCGCGCGACAATTTTGGGAGCTTGGTAGCAAATTTGATAATTGAAAAATTCCTCAAATTCCACGAGCGCGTGCTTGTGCGCGTTTTCCTTGAGGGTTTTTTAAGGTAAACAGGGAAACAGAGCGTGTCTCGGGGATCAAAATGATATCAAGATTACCATGGTTATGCGGAATGTTTTGCCAAAGGAGCGCTTGTTGTTCGGGGCATTTGAGGGAAATGGAGACTTTCGCATCATGTTGTCAAAATGCAACAACTTCGGCTTGTATAGGATTCCTTCTACAGTGTTATTTTCATTTTATTTTTGAATCCAATACAAGTCAAGATACCTATTAAAAATCGTATGTTTTTTGTTTTTGACAAAATGTGCTAGAAAAGATAATATTATACCTTTTACAAAGGCATGGACGCAGTAAAATATTCGATGTTGGAAAGTATATGCGAAGGACACAGTTAGGCTGTTGGCAGTTGAAGAGGAGAACAAAAATGCAATATATACAGCTCAGGAGCTTAAGCGATTAGATTCCAAAGTAAGAAAGGTTTTACATATCTCTTGTATTTTTTGTAATCGAGTTTCTGATTTATCGTGGTCTTTTATTCAATATATATCTTATATTATGAACTGAGCCCATCTTGATCGTACTATACACAGGTTTATTCTTGTCATGATGATAAATTTATATTCGCGCACAATTTTTGTCTACCACAGTACTTATTGAACTTGAAGCTCACAATTGGGTTGGCTTTAAATAGTATACAGTTTATAGTTTAATAATTAAAAATAGATATGCTATAAGTGATATAAAACAAACTATTATCTAGTCTAATGGGTTAGCATATTTGCAAAATTGTAAAGCACCTTAACACTTAGAAGTGTGGTAGACAAAATTAATAAACTCCCGGAAAGTAGCATGGTATATGAAATGTACATCCCGACTGCTAGTTGCTCACACACTTTGAATATTATTGTGTCCTCTGGCTGGAATCGGCCCTGCAATCCTGGTGCAATTGCAGCATTCTAACCATCAAAACTGAGCTACAGAGTCCAGTTGTCAAGCTGGAATTCATGTGTGTATAGTTGGGTACTGCTGTGTTAGTATCGCTAAATACCAAAATTGAAACCTATAACCTTTAAAACATATTAATATTTACTGATACATTGACAAGGCAGTAACCAGTATATATACTTGTGGTTAGAGCTCGACATTTGGACTCTGTACTGTAGCTCAGTTGTTTAGGACACTAGGCCTATATATTATTCTAAGAGATTCTGTTGGCATCCCACTCATTATAATAGTTGAAGGGTCTTGGACATGGAAATTGTTGAGTGGAAATTTATAGACACTTATTATTCCAAAACAAGGAACAGCTGTGAAAAAAAGCAACTGTAGGTCCCTGGCCGGAATTAGACCTACGATTCCAGTGCAGCACTCTAACCAACAGAGGCCAGTTGTCGAGCTCTCTTATGGGTTAGGGTCATGGCAGTACCTTTTTAGTATTATATATGTATATAGTACCTTAATTAGTATATATGTAATATACAGTAATGCATGAACAGGCCTTAGTCCAGCACTGCAGCATGGCTGCAGGTTCAATTCCTGCCTGTGACCTATAGTTGCTTTTCTCACAGTCATTCCTGATTAGGTCTAATAAATGTTTATAAAGTTCCACTCAATAATTTTGATGTAAAAGTCTAAGACCTCTCACATATCAATCTAACTAACTAATGATTAAACCTACCTTTTAATTTTCTTTTCCTACAGCTAATGATTTAGATTCAAAAATTCAATAGCAAGGATGAAAGTGGTTTTAATAGCAAACAACCAAGAATTGTTCATGTGACAAGAGCAGCAAATTGTAGCCAGTCTAACAGTAACTGTTTAACGTGCACAGTCTGTCGATCCTGGTGATCATGAGGATTTATCTCAAGTGGCAAAATTAATCGACAAATAGTTTTAGTCACAAAACACAGGAGTTTAAAGATTCCCAGTAAAGTGCTAAGTGTATTTATTATGCCACACACAGTGCATGGTAGTAACATAGAACTATCTTCATTTGAAGCTTTGTTTGGTAGCAGGGGCAAAACTACCCCCTTTTAATTTGGGAGTGTCTGCCAGAATTGCCCTGCCCAAACCGATGATGCCCTGCAGCGAATTTTCATTT
>CACRXK020001024.1:3270-62054 GCA_902702795.2 Paramuricea clavata | reverse complement strand
ATATTATGTTCTCACTCATATGTTTTCCTAATCACTCATCACAAAGCACCCCCTTTCCTCGTCACGTGACCAAAAATAAAAATGAACAATAACATATTTGTCACGTGGTCCAGCTAGCCTAACCATCTAATTCTATTAACCGTGTTCAAAGACAAGCAAACTGTGGTTAAATTATCAGCAAATGTTGGGAGTTGCCCCCGAACTCATCGAGGCCGATCGCAACGGATCATGGGAGATGCACCTCATGCCATATCTGACTGTTTGCCAATATTTGCAGCTGCTGGACACCCTAACTATCTCAAGTCGGGTTATCTGTATCTTCAGAAGATGAACAGCTTAGAAACTGACAACCCTTCTGTTTATCAGAAATTCATGAATGGTTTCCATGTCATACGCCGCAGCAACCAATACTGGACTGGCCTAAGCTCTGACCTTGTCATCGAGCAGAGGCTCATGCGTTCCCTTAAAAGCACAGGCGGGCTAACAAGAGGAAGTGTCTTTAATGAACACCAAAGAACACTTTGGACAATGTCTCGCCCTGTAACCTCAGCCTACAACTATGCCATGCAAGAGTTCAGCCAGATGGTATACACAACAAGTGAACAGCACAAAGAATCTGTGTGCAAGGATGAATAGAGATAAAGCAGACAGAGAAATTCTTATAGAAAAACTTGCAGACTTTTCCCCGTTCACAGAGATGCTACCTTGCGCAACATCATAACTGGTATAAATGCTAATGACGATGTGAATGTGGATGATCTTTTCGCGCTTGGCAGCAGCACAGTGAAAACAATGGAAGGACAGTCTATATTTTCGTATTCACACAAGAGAAATACTAGAGTGAAGACATTAGCTACTGCCCGAGCCATCCAAATTTCTGAAGACAGAACCATAGACACAGCTTTGTTGTTTCATAGATTCTTCGTGGTATCACAGTCTGGAGATGTTAATTTAAGTGAGGTGATGGAATATGAACTCAGTTTATATCCTCCAGCGTTATTCGAAGCAAAGGACCGTTTGCGCAAACCAGACAAAGCACAACTGGTGGAAGCAATAAGAAACTATGTCACTCCCAGATCTGATGATGCAGTGCTTGAGACGATCCTAGTTACTAATCACTTCGTTTTAGACGGGGATCACTTTTGCATAGACTGAGATGGACCGAAGGTTCTACATACAGCTCAATCTCTGACGCATATGCAAAGTTCACTTCGGATTTAAACGGACATGCCACAGTAGTTTTTGATGGGTACAGTGGAGGGCCAGGCATTAAGGACAATACACATCAACGACGAAGTGCAAATAAGACTGCTAACAAGGTTAATATATCGGATGCTACTAAGTTCGTCGGGAAAAAAGAGGATTTTCTCTCGAATGTGGAAAACAAACAGGCTATGATTGATATGATCGCAAAATGCTTGAAGCAGAAAGACTGCCATGTCATTCAAGCTGAGGGAGATGCAGACGTGGACATAGTAAAAGCCGCAGCTTCGATGTCTGGGTACAAGTCTACAACGCTCATTGGCGAAGATACTGACTTGTTGATTCTTCTTCTGTATCATGCGTCTCTTAAGTACAGCCATGAGCTCTACTTTCGTTCAGATAAAACCGGGGATAAAACAAAACAATATGTGTACAACATCAATGTTCTGAAACAGATATTAGGTGATGACTTATGTGCTGATCTGCTGTTTGTTCACGCGTTCACAGGTTGCGATACGACTTCAAAAATCTTTGGGATTGGCAAAAAATCCGTTTTTCAAAAAATTATCAAGGGGGAATCCGTGTTTCGTACATGTTCAAAGATTTTTGTTCACCGGACAAAGATCGAAATACCGTTGAAAGTGCTGGCTGTAAGGCAATGGTTTCATTGTTTAATGGGAATCAAAACGAGTCTCTCGTAACCCTTAATTAGGTACAATTCGCTCTGTAAGAAAGTTTGAAGAGCCAAGACATTCGTCACACCTGAACGACTTCCGCCAACTGCTTCTGCCACTAGATTTCACTCGCTGAGGACGCATTACCAAGTTATGGTATGGATGGGCATAAGTGAGGACATGGTTCCTAACGACTGGGTATTTAAAGTTCAAGGGGACAAACTCGTTCCGATCATGATGGATAAGGACCATGCTCCCGTGGTTCTCCTCAAAATGATCCACTGCAACTGTTCCACTGGTTGTAACACGCTAAGATGTACCTGTAAAAAACATGGGCTTGATTGTACAAGCGCATGCGGACCTTGTCAAGAAGGGAATGTGACAACATGACACTGGGGCCAATACTAGATGAAGAAGATGACGAAGAACAACGAGATCGTATGCGCAAAAGCCGAACTGACAGGTTATTTCCACAGTAACATATAAATAAAACCTAACGATAGACACCACAACTGTAAGCTTGGGGCTGTCGTGGCGGCCATCTTGGATTTCCCTGATGCAATTCCCCTACAACCCCATGAATAGACTTAATGGATTCCTTGACCCCTAAAACCTATAGCTAGACACCAATATTGTCACCCTATGTCAAATATAAAGCGAGATATAAATATTATGATTTGGCGGCCATCTTGTTTATGACGTCACATTTTTACCCTTTCTGTGACCTAAATTTTTCTAAACGTTTGATATGTTGTTCACAAGACTCAATACTGCAGGAAAACACCATAAAACGTTTGCTTGCAATTTTTTGGGGGTCAGGTGCTATATTGACCCTACTATATAGAAATAAACTTCAAAATTGTCATCGAAAATGCATGCATCTGATCATTCTAAAATTTCCTCACTAGTTTCAGGTTTAGTTTGAGTTTCTTGATCTCGATTACTGATTATTACAAATTCGTTTGTTGAGAAAACAGGATTTACTGTACTGGATTTTGAACTCTAGCGACGTCTTCTCGTTGATCACAATCGCCACCTCCCTGCTTCTTGGTTACAGCTGTTTGATTATTTTCAATTAGATTAACTTCTACTACATTAAATCGCTCGCGAACTGAATCAACTTTCCTTAATAAGTCTAATCCCCGAGCCGACGGCGCGAAGCGCCGTGCGAGGGTACTAATTTCCCCCGGCTATTTACACTCGGGGAAACGAAAGCATTAGCGAAGTCTAAAGTTTGTCAATGATCGCGTGCGCTCACCAACGGTGTTGAGTGGGTGGTCATCACTGATCTTAAAATATGGCTGTTTGCCAGGAGTGAAGAAGGCAGTGTGAGGAGTGAAAATATAAAAAAATACATGTAAGAAAGCTTGGAAAATCGTTTCACATAACAAATTGTACATTGCAATTTTTAAACGTAAACATAGATAAGATTTGATATTGTATGATAAATCCTAAAGTATAGGGAAAGTTTGTTTCAATTGTTTTTGTGTGACTTTGTATTTAATAATATAGACTTTGTTCTTTCCTATGCATTGTT
The DNA here is from genome assembly GCA_902702795.2 of Paramuricea clavata. Taxonomy (NCBI): domain Eukaryota; kingdom Metazoa; phylum Cnidaria; class Anthozoa; order Malacalcyonacea; family Plexauridae; genus Paramuricea; species Paramuricea clavata. Next base: position 58,640 of record CACRXK020001024.1, on the reverse strand, counting down.
TGCGAAAGTTTCTTGGTTAAATTAAATTTTGTAGAAATTCATGATAAAAAGGAAAGCAAATTATTTTCATTCGCGTCCTGTACGAATTAAATTTGTTTCATTTCAAAGTGCGAGTAATAAGTTGAAGCTCGAGTTGAGAAGTTTATAAATATCGGCAAAAAGCAGTTAATTTCAATTCACATTTAAAAACTTTTACGTAGAGTTTCATTTTGAATTTTCCATTAAAATAAAGCACATAAAAACAAAAATATTTTATCTACTTTATACATTTTAGAAATTGATAATTCTGTAGTTAAAAGTTTTCAAATTTCATCAATTTTTTCCCGGTTTGTACAAAAAAGTAAAAAACAATTATCGTGTTGCCATGACTAACATGACGTGGCAACGCGAGCCTGCGTTCAGTGTTGGCGTAATTACGAATACTTCATGTTCAATGTTTGGAAAATATAGGCGAGGGGTTGTTGCATGCATGTATTTCTAGTAATTACTATACTTCTCGACACCATTACGGCACACATTTTTAAACAAACAACTGTCCAGATTCAATAGGTTTTTACATGCACTTGTTTTTGCAATTTTTTTGATACATTAAAAAGCTTTCGGTGCTTACTTGGGTCAGTTATTTCGTTTCTGCACTCGGTGCAAACTGTTTCATTCGACGACAAAGAAATATCAATTCTTGAGAATGTTTTTGCGTTTTTGTAGACCCATTGTCGGCGAGTTGTGAAGTAATTTTATGAAATGTACACACCTTTTTAATATGAATAAATTATTTGCGCCAAAATTCTTAATGCGATTTAAATTCCTGCAAGCGACACAAGTCGACCACTCGCGACTTCATCGTTCGGGTCGCGCGCTCCCTCTCCCGCGCCCTCCCTTCCCAATAGTCGACTTGTGGCAAGTCTAGCATAATTAGTGTACATAACACCAACACCGACAAAAGGTATCATATCTTATAAATATCATCAACTCGAACCGAGTTGACCTCGTAGCTCAGTTGGTAGACCATTGGACTAATAATCCAAAGGTTGAGGTTTGATTCCCACTGTGGTCAGGCAAACGTATTAGCTTGCCCGGTGTGGTTGCACACTCAGAGTAAAGGCTCTTTTCCACTCATCACAAAAGCAGCTCGTAGCGAGCTTGCGAGTATTAGCGAGTAACTTGTGCAGAATACTTTGAAAAAAGAAGACAATGGAATTCGTTGAAAATATCACGTACCTAAAGTGAACAGAAAGATGCAAAATGGCGGCGAATGAGGAAGTTCACATGTTTATAGAAGCATGGGACAATGGTGTAAGCGTTTCGTTAGTTTGGTCCGACGATTGGGTCTTCCTTTTTTCATTCCCATCACCAATTTATAGAACTCTCCGAGTTGTTCTCTTTTACAGAATATCGGGAGAACCGAAAAACGTTCCACGTACTTGAGACTTCTTCTCATCTCGCGTCTTAAATAAAGTAAGTGGCCGTCATTTTGCAAAAACGTAAATTAGTCACGCGAGATGTCGAAGGGTGGAAATTGACCTGCGAGCTTGCGAGGACTCGCAAGCTCGCTGAGAGCTGTTTTCGCGATGAGTGGAAAAAAGCCTTAACATCACAAACTTCATGATCTTCATATCAAGAAAATCAAATTCGTATTGTCGTACAAGTGTAAAACCATCAATTTTCGGGGTGAATTTGGCCAATGACGTAGCCAGAGTGGAGCCCGCGTCCCCTCCATACAAGATGGCTGCCCACTCCCCAGCGCCTCTAAAACCGAACTGGCCAATGTTCTAAACGTTTTGGATTGGTTTTGCGATTAAGTACAGCTGTTGTGTGTTAAATATTTATTCAAAATCACAAAATTAAACCTGGATAAGAAATTGATAGTCCCCAAAATATTGAAAATAGCTCTCTACGCACTAGATTTTAAACGTTTTTCCATGTTGGCATATCCCAAACACCTCCAAATACACTTTCAGGTAATTAACACACTATATTCGAAGTGTCGCTGGGTAAATTTGCTTCGGGCCCTCCTTGATGTCCCCCCTCCCACTCTCTCCCGTTGGCTAGAAATCCCGACTACGTCTCCGGGTTTGGACTTTGGCGCGTGGCCACGGATTTTTTAATAGATTACTACTATTCAATATGAACGGTGTCGTAATTTTTCCGGCGACCTTTACACTATTTTGGAAAGAGCAGTAATTAAATGTACACATACTGACACATTGAAGTTTAATTAAATATCCATGTGTCGCACTCAATACCCTTTTGGGCTGTCAATTTCCGGTTTGTAATTTAAATTAACTGAAAATTGCAAACTTCGAAAGCTATATTATCCGCATTTTACAACATTTCGCAACGAAACTTTGGAATATTACTAATTTTGTGACGCTCTTTCAAGTTGTGATGACATTTTTGTCTAGACTTGTTTAGATCAAAATGTAGTCTGTTACGCAAGTGGTCAATTCCCGCAGCAATGCCTACCTTTCAGGTATACCCTTGTTCACTTACTAACATTCGTTTGTCCATTCTCAACTCTCGAGAAAAAGAGAACACGTGCTCGAATGGAGTTCGTTCATATAGCCGCGCGTTGCATGTTTGTAACATGGCATTCAACCAACATGCTTTACGGCTCTACAATCTTGGACAAAACCGTTGAGACCATTCCAGCTAATATTACAAAGTTATTGAACATTGACAAAACAAATTTGTCTCCCCCCCCCCACCCCAGTTCAATGTTGTGAACAACGCCGAAACAACTTTTGGTAATATACCATGATACTAGACGTTACTATCGCAAGGAAAGTGCTGCCTTACACCCAAAGCCCTGGGGAGTGATTATACCTATAAAATTCATTTATCACACTGTATGTATGAACAATTTATTTTGTTTAAAAAAATCGAAATTACAACATGCAATAATTACTACGGGTCATTGTTGGTACCAATGTTTTAAACCGTCTTCACTTGTCAAAACGTCTAGAAGAACACAATTAGGAAGAACAAACATATGGTCTTTAAACGTGATATGACTAGTTTGTTGTAAGTTAAGTTTTCATATTCTTTCAAAGTAATGACAGTCTACTGTATTTTCCATTTGATAACCAAGTGTGACCATTGGTTTTTTGTCCAATATGTAGATGTTTCGTATTTATTTAGCATGTACAGGTAGTGTCCATTGTTGGTCATCATTATTGTCCAATATTGATGTAAAACAGGTTACTGTACATATAGGTATGTGATATCGTGACATACAATGTTGCTGACATCCATATGGTATAGATTGGAAACAAGTATTATAATTTAATAATACATGGCAGATTCCATCCAATTGCATTATAGATGTAGTATATCCATACAATCTTGTAAATCAGCATTCTTGTTTTAATAGAAATCAAATACATGTACGATTCTGTTAATCCAGAAGTTACCATCCATTTTCATGTGATGTAATACAGTATATGTAATATATATCCATACAATCTTGTAAATCAGCATTCTTGTTTTAATAGAAATACATGAACATTTCTGTTAATCCAGAAGCTACCATCCATTTTCATGTGATGTATAATATATCCATATTATATTTGGGCTGTAACAACAATTTGGTTTCATCCAGCAGTTAACATGGCACCATTCACATCCATCAGAATTGCAAAACTATAGCAAAAAAATTGGTAGCATGAGATATTTATGCGGAAACATAGTAGCACATAAATTAATTAATTAAAATAAAAGTAGGGCAGGGGGAGGGGCTAAACAAACAAAAAACTTACCATTCTTTTGTCTTGCAAATCATAATATTTTCATACATACAGTGATAACAAGGACTAAAGTAGTTATTATATAAATTAAATTACTGAAAAGGGTATATAGTCAAAGTATATACCAAACTATAACTGGGATCCATATATAAAATCCCTCTCTTATTCAAACTCAATAGTTTGTTGTTCTGAATGCACTGCTAGTAGCCTGTGCTAACTGATCTAGCCTGTTTTCTTCTTCAAGCCTATATTGTAAGTTGGCTGACGATTTCAAGCTTGTTAATCGTTCATACGTCATTGGTTCAATGACACAAGAGGCAAGTGATTTTACTCTGCTAATAGCAACATAAGAAACTTCAGCAGTTCTTTCAGATTTGCCAATATCTATCCATGCTTTTGGAAGTGTGAGTCCTTGGCTCTTGTGTATTGTTAGAGCCCAAGCAAGCCTAAGAGGTAACTGTTGCCTCTCATGGAAACCTATTTCTGTCTGTGATGCGACAGTGATTGGAATTATTGGGATACACAATGGTTGGTTTTCATTAAAAACAGGTCCTCTATAGTTTTCAAATTCTACTATTACCGCAATAGGTAAGTCAGGAGGTTGATGGTTGTTCTGATAGATACTATCAACAACTGTGCCAGTAGCCCCATTACAGAGGCCAACACTTGACCACAAATTCATGGTTAACATGACCCTAGCACCTTTTGCTAGAAACACAACGGGTTCTAACCCAGACATATCATCTGAGGATATCTTTTTGGCCAATGCAGATGAATGTCGTGCATTAATATGAGCAATTGGATGCTCAAGTTTTGTTAGCTGCTCATGGTTGTAATTACCAACTTGTTCATTACTATAAAAGAGTCTAGTAGAATCTTCAAAGTCACATAAATTAGTGACATTTTGATGGTTGGCGTGTCAGAAGTAATTTCCAGTCATCAACAGTTGAGTCGCCTTTGCGAAGTCGCAATAACAAATCTCTGAACTGTACTTGCTCAGATGTCATACCTTGCACACGTTGATTTACAGTGAGTTTGACAACTTTGTCAAACAGTGGCGTGCTGGCAGGGGGGGCCGGGTGGTTACGGCCCCCCCAGCTGGCAATTTTTGGGGGGCGCAGAAATGAAAAGGGGGCGCCGAATTTTGAAAGTAGGTGGGAAGAAACGCATTCGAAAAAATTACTTACGAATTCCTCCAAGGAAAGATGTGTTTATAGACTTATAAACAGACTAAGCGCATAGGCGACAAAGTGAGTATATTAAATTGCAGACTATTTTGTCCAACCGTATTTGCTACCTCACGACTCACACGAAATCACTCGTTCATATAGAAACATGATCAGTGATCACACGCAATGTCTCATTACCGGAATATTGACCAGGCTTCGAAGCGATCACGGGAATTATGCCCTTTTTTGCTGGTATTATACCCTTATATTATGCCCTTTATTATGCTTCACGAATCACGAGAGCGGCGCAAATTAGATAGTTGAAGTATGATAATGTAAAGTTGTGTACGCAATTTAATTGTTTGCGCAAGAAACATTATGAGTAATGTAAGTAATGAGATAATGATGAAACACGCCCTTTTGGCAGCCAGGCAAAGGAAACCTTAAAATGCATATGCGTGGGGTCCTTGTGTTATTGTATAAAAGAGCTGTAAGTTGTAAATGTATTCAGATCAGTAGAGAATAGAATTGTGATTAGATTAATTTGTGGAAGTAGTTAGCATTGCCCAATTTAAGTGCTACTACTAAATTCTAACCAATTTTCAAATTTCGACACGTTGTAATGCCGTTTCCTGACCATCAGATTTCTGTCAAATCTTCCCCCAAAGTCCAGGAAATGGCATTTCAGAGACTCTAAATTCAAAAATTTTCCTGGAGGGCATGCCCCCGGACCCCCCTAGACAAACCTCGCACCTGCGGCGTTCGGCTCGTGCCATCGGCCCTCGTTTATCAAGGGTAATATTATAGGGGCGCATATTAGTTGCCAGCCGACTGGCCCCCCCCAGACAAATAGTACCCAGCACGCCACTGTTGTCAAACATATGATATGCTTGATGACCTTGTTCACCAATAGCGTTTGATGGTTTAGCATGGTAAAGAGGTTTATCTGCTACTGGTGGCAATTGACCTGGATCACCAGTTAAAATCAATGATCTTCCTCCAAATACTTTTTCATTATAACCAGTTGCTTGTTTGCAACGCTTGTCTATCCAACCAAAAGTAACTTGGCCAAGCCTGGAGTATTCATCAATAATGATGTATCCAATGTTATTAACACTCTCTTGTAACCTACACAAGCTTTGTCCTGTCAGGGCTTTTTTACCTCTTGATCCTATAGGTAACTTTAATAGAGAATGCACAGTTACACCTCTAATATTATAAGCTGCTTTACCTGTGGTAGCAGTAACAGCACATTTACTTTGCAAAAGATTTCTAATAGCATTAATAAGGTAACTTTTACCAGTTCCTGCAACACCATTTATAATGAGACATAATGGTTCTTTCTCAGATGACGTATCAGCAAAATGAGACTTAACAATGTCTTAAGCAAGTTTTTGCATTTCGCTAAAACTGTTGATGTCAACAACATCATATTGTTCATCAACAGTGTATTCCTCTTTGTTTATTTTTATCCATGTTGGCATTTCTTGAATTTGTTGTTCTGAATAATTGGCTCTGTCAAGATGCCAGTCACATGTGGACTCTGGTGTTTGTTCAGAGTTGTCAAAAGGAGTGTTGAGGTCTGATAATATCATCCACTCTTCTCGAGTTGTCTTTTGTTCTTCAGGTTCATCTTCTGCTTCCTGACTTTCAATGACAGTTTGTAATTTATCAAACCAGTCTGGGACATTAGACTGACCATAAGGTGTTTGTAAAAATTCATGCCAACAATTGATCAGAACCTCGTCAGTTGGTTCTTGGTCACCCCATGCATTATTTTGGGTTGCTCTCCACGGTTTATACCTCAAAAGTTGATATTTACAATAAAGACCAAAATTTGGACCTTTGGGATTAGGAGAATATGTTGGAAATATTCGTGGTATAATATTCTCTGGCAATTTTGTCAGTTCATTGTTAACAACTTTGTAAGTTGTAGCAAATTGAACAAAGTTCATATTTATTATATTTTGTGAACTGTCATATTGTTCACGATTGGCATACACATCAAGAAGTGAATAATCGGTGCATGATTCACCCTCGTCAATACTTGCAGTATCACGCACTCTACGTGAACCATTTAAACTAACTGGCATCACTTTAAAGGATGAGCTGTGGAGTTTTAATGACAACAAATGATGCATTGTCTCTTGAGCTGCATAATCTCTTTCACCAAGAGATTTCATAACTACCTTCTTAATAACTCTATGAGGGTCAGTATTACTGTCGACATTTTGCACAATAGAATTGAATGCCTGTTTCAATATAGGTGATCTTGGCTCACCTTTAGCTGCATATTTTGTGAGATATTCAACACAAGTATAGTGATCAATAACAACTTGAATATCACAGTTAGCTCTCCATCCTTGGAGCTGAAGTTGTTGATGGTTATTTAATCTAGAGTCATTTCGTTTAGTCACAATCTTAGCTCGATAATGCTCATTATCACCTGAGGTATGAATTTTTTCAAATTCTAATTTTGTCTTGGGACAAATATCAAAAGGGAAGTGAAATCTACATTTCAACTCTGTTTCATTTGACTTCTTTCTAAGACAATAACTTGTACTACAACGAGTGTGTCGTTGAACCATGTTTAATAGATCTACATAATCTGATTGTTTTTCATGTTCAGGAATGTCGTGATGACTTTTTAGACATGGATGATCCTCAGGTCTTATCCACATATCCTCATCTGGTGCATGGATTAGGATTGACAGTTGATAATAACCAATCAACATACTGACATACTGTGTCAGCTGCTTTCTGACCAGCTTCAATATCCTGGTCCTGTTCAGTTGTGTCAGAGCAATCATTTTCATTTTTAAATTTTTGAGCTAAGAAACCTTTCAAAGCAGTCTGAGTAAGTTGACACAAACCTGGGTCATTATGTAGTTTAGCAGTACCATGACAATGGATACTACCTCTACCTTGGTATTCATATCTAAACCAGTGCCATTTTGCACCAAGTGTATCATAAAGCCAGTGTTTTACAAACTTTTCTAGTCTCTGTGTAAAGAACCAATCAACTATATGTGGATTGTTAATAACATTTTGTCTCCTTTCCTCACTAGTGGCATTACCAGTGTTTGCTCCAAAGAGAGCGTGTAATTCAGGCCAGTGCATATCTGCTGATGAGAAAGTAAAGAACAATGTTGGTGCTCCAACATTAGTTATTATAGCTTTCAGTTCCTCTCTTACTTTATTCCAGTAAACATTAGTACCTGCAATATTGCCAATGTATCTGGACACTTTGGACATCAATAAAGTGGAGTTGTCACTTGCAGCCATTTCACGTAGCTCATCAATAGTGAGGTGTGCTTCACCTGGATTTTGTTTAATGAATATTCCACTTTGTTGTAGAATACGCTTTCTGTGAATCATATTAAATGCCCAGTATGAAAATCTAGGGTGGTTAGCAAAACGGTATACCCATTTACCATCAGTAAATTCAACAAATTTCAAAAGATGCTTAATTCTTTCTTGAAGAGGAACATCCTTCAAGATACTTTGATTAGTGGGATCACCTTTCCCATCTGGAAATAATGTTGGAAAAGCCATAGTGGCGAGATGTGATATCTGATATTCATTCAATGCGGGTTCACTTTCAATAGTGGGCCATGGCATTGGTTCATTTGCAGAAAGCTGATTTCTAACTGCTTCTATTTCTTGTCCCTGCTGTTCACCAACAGGCAAGAAACTATTCATGTCTGTCGAGTTGTTATAAACTATATCTTCAGAAGGGTGTTCAGTAGGTGGACCTAAATCTGACATAACATCATCATTTGGGATTATTTCATTTTCAGTCTCAACTGTCATGAGATCTGCTGGAATGCCATTTTCAGGTAAAGAGTTTAATGCATGTTCATTAATTTGTAATTTGGCATAATGAGGATTATTTTGTACAAGCCATAATAATGCATTATGTACTTTTTCTCTTCTCACAGCAACATCTCTAAATGAGTTATCTTTACCCTTGACTTTGACAATAATCACAGACAAATCTTTGGGATATCTTGGCAATGATGTTGCAAGTTCCTTAACATTTTGTGGCAAATTAACACAATGACCTGAGTAACCTCGTTGTCGGCCAGGCTTAATGTAAACTCTCATGATAGGAAGAGCACGAGCAATCAACACTTCCTCTACTTGAGTTAAATTTTGTAACTCGGTTGGCACTGGAGAAGGAATCATTGCATTTTCAAGTGAAAACTTTCTAGGAGATTTTGTGTCTCGAGCACATCGAGGGCATATATAACAATCAGGTGACCTTGGTTTAGAGTTAAGTGGCCATGCTTCTTGACATATAGTGCATTGACTAATAAAGAATTCAACAGATTTAGAAAATTTATTAATGTTATTTTTTGCCCAACTCTGTTCATGGATACTACCATCTTTTTCAATGTCAAATTTGTTTAAATAATACTGCTGATTTATAATTTGAGTAGAAGCGCACAAACGTTTTCTCTTGTTCTGATTAGCACTGGCAACTATAGTTTGCTTTTCAATCTCAGTTTCCTGTCCTCGTTTTCTTTTTTCATAATTTCTAACATTCCCAAGTCTAGTTTGTTTCTCGTGATCAGTTTCTAAAGCTCGTTTTGCTTTTCGATACTCCCTAGCATTTTCAAGTCTAGTTTGTTTCTCATGTTCAGTTTCTGAAGCTTGTTTTCCTTTTCGATACTCCCTTGCATTTTCAAGTCTAGTTTGTTTCTCATGTTCAGTTTCTGAAGCTCGTTTTGCTTTTTGACACTCCCTAGCATTTTTAAGTGTGGTTTGTTTCTCATGTTGAGTTTCTGCTGCTTGCTTAGCTTTTTTATACTTTCTAGCATTTTGCAGTCTGCTTTGTTTCTGACTCTCAGTTAACTCTGAACGATTTTGTTTTACATGCTCTTTTTCACTTTCGCTTGAAGCAAGTCCGCTTATTTGTGTTATATCACAATTTAACTGAACAGTTACTCCTTTAACTTCGAAGGGTGTTTCATTACCTGGAGGTACAGTACTCTGGAAATATATCAGGCACCAGGCTTTCTATACTATCAACAGATGCTAATATGCATTTTCCAAAAGGGTGTGGAATCCCATATATATCTCTTGAATGAGAATCAAATACTTTAAAGGTTCCTTCAGACGTCTTAAAAATTGCAACAGTATTACAACCAATTGTCAACAGACAATGTTGATAATTTAACTGAGTTTCCGCAAACAGATTAGTAAGAGCGTTAGATATAGAATAATAAGGTAGAGCGGTATTTGCCATGAATAAGTCACCAGCAAACGGGTCACCATATTGCATACAATAAATGTCATCAAAAACCGAAACCATTTCAGGCACGTCGACGTCAGTCAAAAGCAAATAGCTTTTCTTAACAGAATTGTTTATAAAAGAATAAAGGTTATTTCCAGCACACAGTATGGAATTTAATACAGTTGAATCCCATGCATTCATTTGAGATATAATTATATATTATCGCAGTCAAAGACATTGCTAGACATTGTTTACCAGCATTTTGTCGAAACTTTTTTGTATTTCCCTGGCTAAAATCAGCACATATTGTTTTAGTTGGATCAACCACATCATATACTGTGGGTCCAGGATTTTCCTCTACATCATTTGCCATTCTCAACAACAATGGAACATACACAATGTAGCCTAACATTTGAGTGAATAACACTATCACTGGTCTGCTTATTTTGTGTAGCACTGGCACAATGCCTTGCTGATTTATTAACATTTGTGTGGCAGTGGCACAATGGCTTGCCGATTTTGTTTGTAGCAGTGGCACAATGGCTTGCTGATTTAATATTTGTGTGGCAGTGGCACAATGGCTTGCCGATTTTGTTTGTAGCAGTGGCACAATGGCTTGCTGATTTAATATTTGTGTGGCAGTGGCACAATGGCTTGCCGATTTTGTTTGTAGCAGTGGCACAATGGCTTGCTGATTTAGTTGTGTGGCAGTGGCAGAATGGCTTGCCGATTTTGTTTGTAGCAGTGGCACAATGGCTTGCTGATTTGATTGTGTGGCAGTGGCACAATGGCTTGCCGATTTTGTTTGTAGCAGTGGCATTGTATACAGAGACACAGAGTTGTATGGCAGCACCTAAAAATTTAAAATAAAAATACAATTGATTCATTCGTTTCAAAACTCGTTGTATTTGTGATCAAACTTTCACCTTACCTTGAAAAGTATTTTCGATAAACAGCCACAGGCCCAGACGTAAAAAATATTTCGATATTATTAACTGAACAGCCAGACATAAAATTTGCAGCAAGCTGGAATCAAAATACTTTACAACAGGCACGATGCGCACACATAGCTATAGATGTAATAGTCCATACCCCATGGTGGTGTTCGCGAGTCTCAACCAGGGTATTTTTTTTTAAATTTCTGTGACGTCAAAAAACGTCATAAATCTGATCATCCAAACATTCGAACATTCGTACATGCAAATAAAATCGAATTGTCGTTCGGCTATACATAACTCGGGCAAGCGGAAACGGACTGGTGCGAGAAAAACACATCGTCAAGAATAGGTGGCTGCCTTCGGCAGCAACAAGACTATAAAATAAGACTATACAACGTTATACAAGACAATACGACACTATACAACACTATACGTCATTTCGATGTTTTCCTTCGTCGTTGAGTTAATAGTTATATACCCTGTGCGTGTGAGCAGAGCCTTAATTATAATGTCAAGTCTTCAATCATTTTCGCGTTTTTCTTCGTAAGTCATAACAACATTTGCCAACATTGAACATGCTTGCATCATTATATGTTATGATATTTAAACGGTCAATATAAACTTATTACTAATAAGTAAACATTGTCAACACCGTATACTAATAATTGGCTAAAACGTACCTGCAAAAAATAATTTTCTAACAAAATTATTGTCGTTTATTTGTGAAGAAATTATCGTTTTTTATATTTTTCATCATGGCGAAAAGTAAAGAGCGAGAGCTTTACGGCGACTTACGAGCAATTGCCGACTGACAGAAATCCAAATTTCTTCTATATTTTGATTCAAGCTGCATCATTATAACTCGATCAAGGAACTGGCACGAGTCATGACGTCAAAATCAGTTATCAAGAATAGTGTGCTGTCTACGAACAGGTGGGCAATTTGTCTGCGCATGCGCGAAGAAAATCAATATGGCGACATATATTAGGAGTGTTTCGTAAATTTATCTGGTTTTAAGCTGATAAAACAACATTTTAATGAACGCAAGCTTTGTAATATTTAGGGGAAAACATTAAGCTATGCATTCCAAAGGTTTTAAATTGAAAATAAGTACTTCTGCTGTATTTTATTGCTTTTTATGCTTTAAAAACAGGCAAGCTCATTTTTTTGAAAAAATGTAATCTATTATTTTACCCATCATTTGTTTAATCTGAACAGAAATAGGTAGAAAACTTGGCTATATAAGTTACAAAGGTATTGTTAGCTGATCTGAAAACTTTCAGTATTCCTGGTACACATTTTAAGAAAGAATAAAATGTAATTTCAAAAATTAAATATGCATATCAAAAACAATAGTTTTTATTAGAACAACACATAATAAGTTGTTATTTTCTATTTTTACAAAAACAAGTTTGGAAACAGGATTTAGCCCTCCAGCTTGATGTCATATTTCATTTATTTGGATATTTCAATAAAGAATGTGAAATAATAACTCAATCTTGTGCAAAATTTGATACCAACACACATGTATAAAGTTTCAAGTTTCAAGTTTCAAGTTTCAAACAGATATTATCACCTAAAAATAAAAGAAAACAGAACTTAAATTTATCGTCTAATGCTATGAAAAAAAATCTTAGATGCTACAGGCATATAGTGAGCACAATTCTTTGACAAACTTACTAAAATAAATTCAGTTATGCTATGATAAGAGGGTGGCAATATATGACAACATCAAATGTCACCATATTCAGTGTCCAAAAAAAGTGCCGCGCGCATTTTTCATGGTCGCATAACTGGTATTACCACAAACCTAGGTAAAAAAAGCAATTAGAAAAACCTGGTTTGGGATGATGAGCATAGTCAAATTCTTGACTTATACATCTTTCTAAGTTTTTCCAGGTAAACAGATTCAACATTGAAATAAGCCCCATTCGGAACCTCATAGAAACCAAAATATTGTGTATGGACCAGATTTTTTTCAATTTTCTGTGATTTACATAACACTAGTTATAATTTAAGAGTCAAACAGTATTGTTCAAGACATATCTTCCTTCCAGAACACCTTTTCAAAATACTAACGAAAACATATCAAAAATAGTGCACATTTACAAGGGCAATTTCAACCCTTTGGCACATTTTTCCCATGAATGATTTTAATTCTAATAAAAAGACTACAGATAAAGCTTTGATTTAAAGCTAGTTTCAAGTGATGAGCATACCCTAATTTTTAAGCTAAACCTCAAGGAAGATAGGTCATTTCAACATAAACATTGAAATATGGGTATACTGACAGCTATGTCACACTTGTAGTTTGGCATTAACAACCCTTCTGAAACATTTTAATGAAAATATAATTCACAAAATTCACATTTTCACTTACTTCTTAACATCTGTTTTAATCCAACTAGCCCTGTAGGCACGAGCAAAATCTAGTGTTATTGTAAATATCCATTTTATTAGTTCATATTTCCCAGGTGAAAATATAGTCTATTCCAAAGCTGGATTTCGACATACTTTAGCTTTTCAGAAACCGTCGGCCTTCCTCAGTAAGATTATCAACGTTTCACAAATATATTTGATAGTAAACAGCTAAAATATTCTCTGAAAGTCTGTATTTTTCACTCTTCGACGCGAAAATGGCAACTCGAGAAGAAATGAGCCGCTATTTTTGGTCAGCGTCGACAAATTGCCCACCTGTTCTGCCTACGGCAGTAACTAATATATAAATGGTTGAATGCATGGTTTTTGGCACGCGCGCTAAAAATAGCAAATGCATACATGCACTGGAGGTCGGCTATTTTGCGAGTCTGCGAGTCGTGCGAGTCGTGCGAGTCGTGCGAGTCATGCGAGTCGTGCGAGTCTTGTGAATTTTGATCAAATGCAGGTGGTCATAATGGACCTTTGTAAAAGTTGAGTAAATAATTTTGTAAACGCAACGTAATTCAATTTATTGCGAAGGTGTGTATTTCAAACCATTAATTATAAATTATTTAAAGATGCTGTTAAAGTCTGTTCTGCGCATAACAAAGGGAACTCACAGATATAGACATTGCTCAAATTTTGCATCTTTCGAACTTTTTTTAATCAAAACGTCTAGTTTATATTTGTTTACAAGCATGGCAAACCAGAAAAATGTCAGATATTCAGTTTGTATACCATATTTTACAAATATACCAGTTCAAAATGTAAACAAAGCAATTTGTTTACATTTGGACTTTACAGCATATTTAATGCTGTGTTGTGCATTGCGAAAATTAGCAGAGATTAGCCAACGTTTCACACTTTTCTGCGGCAGACTCTGGTGCACCTGCGCGGCGTTTAAAAACACGTTCTAAAACCTGAAACTACTGTAACCACCGAGATGAGTTATTAGCTTTAGGCTTCATTTCCATATACTGTGAAAATATTTGTTCAATTTAGCACAAGAAAAACCGCCGATATGGCTTTATATTTAGTTATAAGTGAGACCTGACTGGGTAGTATAGTCTACCAATTTTAAATGTTCTCAAGAAAATGAAGTGTTTAATAACCCGACCTGATTGTATTCTTTTCTCCTGTAAATTAGTCAACAATGTCTATTGAAATCGCGGCGTTTTTCTTTAATTTAAAAACGAAGGCAATTTTACAATGACAGTTGACACACACACACAGTATAATTAAAATGCGCATGTATATGATATAGACATAATATATTTTATAGATCTTGTTCCAGTGAGTAGTGCGTGAGTATATATAGTGTGTAAATAATAATATTTATAAATGAATCCGATACGCATTGACATCGTTGTATTTCTATGTATTACAATGGGCGTTGTGAAAACCCGGAATGCCGGAATATCACGGAATATGGCGGAATATCACGGAATATCACGGAGTATCACGACATTTTCCCGTAATATACCGGAACATCGCAATATTTTCCAATGGTAGCCATGCCACTGTTATAAACATGGGCGTCTGACAACATATTCATTACTAGAAGTTACTATCGCAAGGAAAGTGCTGCTGAATAAGTGAATGTTTAAAGGATCCGGCTTTGCCAGGACGAGATATGAGGCGGGATGATTTCGATATATTGAAATGAGTCACAGTGCACAATTCAGCAAAAAACATTTTATAGAGATAGATTACAGTAAACTGTAAACGATAGGTTGTTCAAGCAGCAATAATAAATAATCTTCTTGCACTACAAGATCTTCTCTTATAGTCCGTATGTTGTGACCTCGAAAAGTGCCTAGAAAAAGATTTTCATTAAGCATGTCTTAGATCTGAAATATTTTTACGGGAACTAACACTTTCGAACACGCTGATTTCAAATCCGAAAAGTTCCCACTCCGTAGACCCGCAGTTTTTTCACAAAATGCTATTTTATCTTCACTAATTTCACAGCAAATTTTTTCATTGTTCAACGACACGGATCGATGACGATACACGATTATGTCACTCAAAAGGACCAATTTCTATTAACCATTCTTCCTTTAAACAAAAGACCGGTTTTGCTCGAATCATTCTGAGTTATGCAATCTTATGCGTGTTGGACGTAAACAACATATCTTGTCTACAACTTTGGGAAGGTACAGATAATTCCTTCTAAAATCCTTAGTTCTGGATCTATCTCTATAAAATCACAAGGACGTTAATGTCAAGTCTTTGTGCTATGTCTCTGGAATGAGAAATAATTCCTTACATGCGATCAAAATGTTTTATACAAAGATATAAAACGGTAATCTATATGTAATGGATCAGCATTGAAATTTCCAACACGGTTTCCAAGACGTAATTCAAGAGATAACTTATCATTGCATTTGAACTATTACATGAGTTGGTGTTATGCTGTGCATTAAGCGAGTATTATTGGAAAGAGGGCTTCTATATACGTCGAAATCATCAAATAAACAGCTCATGTACACATTTCTCCACTTCGCGGTAAGTTTACAGAGCATATTTTATACTTTGTGACTGATCTTTGTCTTTGATGTGAACATTTATTCTTATAGTTTAAGGTTATTTAAGATTGATCCTGTCGTAAGTCTTCTACCTGCAACCATTCGACAATATTTCGTTTTAGCGTTGTCTTCGCCGTTACGTTGGCTTCGCGTTACTTTTGTTTTAAATATCTTGATCGCGTTAAAGGAGTTATTTTTCAGGCCAGTGACATAGCTAAAAGACTTGATATTAATGTCCTTGTGATTTTATAGAGATATCTCTAGAACTGAGGATTTTAGAAAGCGTTATCTGTACCTTCTCAAAGTTGTAGACAAGATATGTTGTTTACGTTCAACACGCATAAGATTGCATAACTCAAAATGATTCGAGCAAAACCGATCTTTTGTTAGAAGGAAGAATGTTTAATGGAATTGGTCCCTTTGAGTGACATAATCGTGTATCGTCATCGATCCGTATCGTTGAACAATGAAAAAAATTGTTGTGAAATTAGTGAAGATGAAATAGCATTTTGTAAAAAAACTGCGGGTCTACGGAGTGGGAACTTTTCGGATTTGAACTCAGCTTGTTCGAGAGTGTTAGTTCCCGCAAAAATATTTCAGATCTAAGACATGCTTAATGAAAGTGAACGATATCGGGTCACAACACACGGACTATTAATAATAAATAATCTTCTTGCACTACAAGATCTTCTCTTAGGAGGTAGGAATATCAAATGGATGAATATCAAACACCATGCACAAGGTCGAAGGTCAGCTAAATATTGTAATTCTACTTTCTTGGCATGGACAGTGTATATGAATACATTCAATGCATATAATTTCTTGCTTTTGTATGCTATGATAATTATAACACTTTCTTAAGGATAGCAACTGAAGAGGACGCTTTAATACCAGAAGGTAAATTATTCCATAAAAACTCAATTCTATTAAAATACGAGTCTCTAAAGAGAGAAGTTTTACACAAATTTGGACGAAGAAAATCGCCAGAACTGGAACGGGTTGAATGATGAATTGAAGAGGTTGGTTAATTAATTGACTAGTAAGTGTTTTGTATGTTTGCATGGCGATAAAATATAATGGTTTTGTTTGTGGAAACACCACGTAAATTTATTACTGCAAAGCTTTCGATCTGTAAGCCCGGATCTTCATCAGTGCTAACAAGACGCCGACTCGGCGTTAACCTCGGGTCGGTGGATAGGGGATCGTCTGGTAAATATCCAAAAATTGTGTAAATCACGATAGTTTAATAGTTCACTAGTATAAATGGTGAATCAGTTAATCAAAGCTCCGTTTTAATATTTTTTTGATAATTAATTACTGGCCCTCATCAAACCTATTGTTTTCTCTCTGCATTATATCAGCGAATGTCGAGAAGTTTTCATTTAACGTTCTACTGAAAAAAGGGAGCGGCCTTTTTGGTTGTATAGGGAAATTCCGGCTCACGGGTAAATGTTTATACGCGTCATATTCTATGTACGCGTTAAAATAGCACACAACATTATTAAAAATAATGCAGCGTGCATCAGTGCACACAGACATTATTAGCAATAATGCATGTTCGTCACCCTGACATGTACACGCGATAACGTGAACATCCCAAGATGAGAAGGTGACAGTGCTAAAGGGCCCCCATACGGTGTCTTCGGGTGCCTGAAGCACTGTTGGAAACGGTCGCTGTGAGTCTTTTCAGTTCAATTTTATAGAGAAATAGTTTCGTTTGCGCTTGTGGGATTTTATCCTAGATATACGCATGTGCAGAATACACCATAAGTTCTATTCCCGTGTTTATCCAATACGCTATTTGAGTAAACCTTATCATTAATGATAATATGTAAACTAGAACACTATAATTGACCTCCGCTTGTGGAGATTTTAATTTAGAGCGATTAATTAAACTGAAATCTGTTCTATCACAATGCACTACAGTGCCTATGGTTATGTCTATATGCATGTCCTCACAAATGTCTAGTGTAACGTTGGATATGTTCATTGTCATACGGTCCCGACAAGCAGCAACGTACAGTAGTCTTCCAGCCGAAAATAATTACTTTTGATTCGGGTCAGTAATTATAATAGATAACAAGTGAAAGTTGGCCACGGTATTCCCATGCTATGCATACGAAGTATTGTGCATTATATCAACATATACTCGAGAATAGTTATCCAGCTAAACATGTATGTCAAAATTATCACATCTTCTGGTTTATCAAATTATCACATCTTGAGATTTTGTGCAAGGACAGCTTTGGGTTGCGTTTCGCTTTGGCCGATGCTTGAAATTTTCCGGAAGAACACTTATTTACCCGAAGTTGTCGTCTCCTCCGCAGGCTCTTCGACTGCGCGCGCGGCTCGACACAAATGGAAAAAAAAACAAAAACTAGGAGCCGAATTTATGACCTCGGTGTCGTACCGACCCGAGGTAATAAATGTAGGTCATTTACAAACGTAGAAAAAAAACAAATGTCCGAGGATATATCCCTGAGCAACTCAAAATTTTAGTGGTAACGACGTTGACAATGAACCTGATAGATGACGGCATCGTTGTGATCTGTCCCCGAGATAGGAGGAAAATCATTGCAGTGCATTCGGGCTAATATAATACTTTCTCAATTCTGAAAGTAGGATGTCGTAATTTACTAAGTCAAAAGCCTTACTAAGGTCTAGAAAAATAACACCTACAAGCTGACTGTCATCCATAGTTTTAAGCCATTTATCAGTCATATTGAGTAGTGCTATTTCGCAAGAATGATTGGATCGATACGCAGATTGATTTGCAAAAAGTAGACAACGCCTTAAATAAACAGAATGTGAGGGCTGGAACGAGCTAGCAACGCCAACCCCCACACTTCTACAACTCAATGTTGATTGGCTGGATACAAATCACACTACTCGCCAGATCACGTGTACAAAGATCCTCTCAACCATTTGTATAAAAGGGAGTGTACAGCCCAAATTCGTCAGTGGACTCAACGAAGTAAAAATTACGTATGAAAAGTTCTAGGAAGCAGTAGTAAAACCCCTCATATGGCGGAATTTATAATGAGCTTGCAAAATCTATGACGTCACTTTGTTCAGATAGCTGGCGGAATTTATAATGAGCTTGCAAAATCTATGACGTCACTTTGTTCAGATAGCTGGCGGAAATTATAATGAGCTTGCAAAATCTATGACTTCGCATTGTTCAGATAGCTGGCGGAATAATGAGCTTGCCAAATCTATGACGTCACTTTGCTGGGCAAGCCTTGGAAACTGTGAGAGGTAACGCGACCAAATTAGTTGGGATCAAGAAGACCCATTAGAGTTGATTGCTGCAACATTATTTAGCAAACCTCATAAAAATAAGAAAGCAAAAGCTTATCAAGAATAACTTAAGCTTAACAAGGAAAAATTTTTAGAACAGTCTTAGGTTAATAAACCTTGCCATAAAAAATAAAAATGTTTTTATCAAATATGCGGTCGTTATATAGGCTGCTATGTGTTGCCAGTCATAATTAGCGACGCTTGGGTGCATGCATATATTAATGTACAACATATCTGTACACTAATCAAGCGGGAGGGTTAGGAAAATCGCCCGGGTGGGAAACAGTGTGTTCTGCAGGCAAAAATTTCCACAAGAATTTAGATTTAAAACGCATTTATTTCTTTAAAACGTTTTTTAAAATTAAGTACGGTCTACTTCTAGGAGCATAATGTTTAGGTGTTTTTGTTATCTTTAAAGAGTTCTCATATTCTTGTCTGTCTTCAGGCGATAACTTTGCAAGTTTCTCCGGCTCCATTGGAATATATTTTGGTCTGTCGCTCAATATAAAACGTTCATAATCCTCTCTTGCTAGGTCACGTTCGGTGGGTCGATCCAATTGTGGAAAAAGTTGCGCTTGAGTTTTGGTCGTTTCTCTTCTGTTGGTGGCGGTGTAAGAAAATTAGGTTTAGGAGTAGTAAGCACTGGTGGTGTTATCTCAACAGATTCATTCGTTTCTGTTGGTTTTCTCTGAACAGGGCCTTCGTGATAGTGAGCCGGGACATCCATCTTATTTTTGAATATGAGAAACCGGTTCAGCTGATCAGAATATAATTTGCTTTTTTCCACTGCTGTGAGCTGTTGTCCATCCATGATTTCTTTCAAACGCTGTTCGACATCATACATTGCATTTACAAGTGGTGGCTGACGATGCGACTGTTTGTGTAAAAACTTTGGAATCTCGCCGGGAAGTACGTTGGTCTTAGGTCGATCTTGATCACTTGTTGTTGGCTTTAAATCCAGCATCAAATATCCATGAGGTCCGCTCGTAGAATCTTCATAACTCCTCATCAATTCTTGCACTCTCCCGGGATTGACTTGTCTGGCAAGCATAGAAATTTGCTGTTTATCTCTTGGTGACTTGAACAGCATAATATGTGAGCGTTAAGGCTGATATTTCTCATCTGTTTTCCCTGATGAAATATATGTGGAACAATATAGATGATGGACAAATTTCGGTAATGACTTCCTTTCGTAAAAAGATCAGCTATACGGCTCGAAGCCGAGCTCCACAAGCTCGTAGCCGAGCTCGAACGACTCGGAGCCGAGGTCGAATGGCTCGGAGACGAGCTCGAATGGCTCGGAGCCGAGCTCGAATGGCTTGGAGCCGAGCTCGAATGGCTAGGAGCCAAGCTCGATAAGCTCGGAGCCGAGCTCCATAATCTCTAGAATTCATTGATTCAATCTTATGATTCAATGATTCAATCTAATGATTCGATCATTCAATCTTATGATTCAACGATTTAATCAATGATTCAATGATTTAATCTATAATTCGATGATTCAATCAATGATTCAATGATTCAATCTTATCATCTTATCATTCGATGATTCAATCTTATGATTCAATGATTCAATCTTATGATTCAATGATTCAATCTTATGATTCAATGATTCAATCTTATGATTCGATGATTTAATCTTATGATTCGATGATTCAATATAGGATTCAATGATTCAATCCTATGATTCAATGATTCAGTATTATGGTTCAATGATTCAATCTTATGTTTCAGTGATTCAATCTTATGATTCAATGATTCAATCAATGATTCAATATTCAATCTTATGATTCAGTGATTCAATCACTAAATAGCTTGGAGCCGAGCTCCATTTGAATCATGAATCCTAAGTTTGAATCATTGAATAATAGATTGAATCATTGAATCATAAGATCGAATCATTGAATCATGGATTGAATCATCGAATCATAAGATTCGCTCATTAAATCATAAGACTGAATCATTAAATCATAGGATTGAATAATTGAATCATAAGATTGCATCATCGAATCATAAGACTGAATCATTGAATCATAAGATTGAATAATTTAATCATAGATTGAATCACTGAATCATAAGATTAATTCATCGAATCATAAGATTGAATCATTGAATCATAGAGTAAATCATTGAATCAGTGGTTGAATCATTGAATCATAGATTGAATCATTGTATCATAAGATTGAATCATTGAATCATAAAATTGAATCGTAGAATCATAGGACTGAATCATTAAATCATAGGATTGAATAATTGGATCATAGATTGAATAATTGAATCATAGATTGAATAATTGCATCATAAGATTGAATCATCGAATCATACGATTGAATTATTGAATCATAAGATTGAATTATTTAATCATAGATTGAATCATTGAATCATAAAATTGAATCATTGAATCATATATTGAATCATTGAATCATAGATTAAATCATTGAATCATTGATTGAATCATTGACTCATAAGATTGAATGATCGAATCTTAAGATTGAATCATTGAATCATAAGATTGAATCATTGAATCATTAAGATTGAATCATTGAATCATAAGATTGAATCATTGAATCATAGATTGAATCAACGAATCCTGGAGATTATGGAGCTCGGTTCCTAGCCACACTCAATCATGAGAAGACTAAATTTATAATCTTTGCTGGTAGACAACGTTTAAGAACAATCTCTAGCCTCAACATCACTATCTACGATCGAATGATTAATCAAGATCATGTATTGGAATACCTGTGTATCACGATCAGTGAAAATCTCTCTTGGAATGAATATATCGAGAACTCGATGAGCAAGATCAATCAAAGACTTGGAATATTGCGCCGTGTCACACCATTACTACCATTAAATGCAAGATTAGCTTTCTATACCGCTACAATTCTACCGTTATTTGACTACGCAGACATTATTTGGGGTGACAAAACCAACACTGGACTCATGAATGGTTTCCAGACCTTGGAAAATAAAGCCGCCAAATTGATTCTAGATCTTCCTTCTCTCTCCTCGATACCCTTCAATGGTTACCTCTTTCCTCCAGCAGATATAAACATCGCTGTATCTTCATCTACAAATGTACTAATGTACTTTTAACTTTAAACTAACAATTAACAACTGTATTCATTCCTACAACACAAGATCCTGCAACAACCTTCATCTTCCGAAAGCCAACACAAACTGGGGTAAACTTAGACCGACTTACTATGCTTCGATGGACTTCAACAATTTGAACAGCTCAGTTACAAGCGTTAGTTCTCTGTCTCGATTTAAGACTCAATTAAATCCACTTCGTACGTAGACATAGTTATTGCATGCTTGATATATTTTAAATATATGTGTACAGTTTAGTTCGTGGGTGTGAACCGTGTCTCTATGTTTTAATTTTGAGCAATATTATCTTAACTTCCGACTTCTGAAACGATTTATTCTTTCCTACCATTTGAGGCACGTTGCATGCTTCCTGACTAAATTAAATTACCTTTTTCTAAATTAATGGTCTATTTATCATCGTTGTAATGTTCATGTATACATTTGTGTATTTTTGTACAATTTAAATATTGACAATTAATATTGTAAATAATTATAATTTTGATGCAGGACCCCACTGAAAAACATGTAAGTGATGTGGGTATCCCAGGGCCTTTTTTAACATACAAGTTGGGGGGGGGGGGCAAATGCCCCCAGTCCCCCCTTGTCCCCCCCACCCCCACCCCCACGAAATCAATTTTGCCCCCCCCCCAGGAAAAGTCCCTTTTCCCTAAAATTATAGAAACAAACCAGCGAAGATTAACAAATACATAAACGGAAAGTAAGTTTTAGGCTTTATCCTTTGTTCTTGTTTAACAAAATCGATTTAAATTGTTACTTATATATATATATATATATATATATATATATATATATATATATATATATATATATATATATATATATATATACTGTTATATCAAAACACGAGTGGAAATTGGGAGAACGAGAATTGTGTGGAAACATTTTAGTTTTTAATTTTCATCGAGCGTTGTCGGAAGTAAGTGATAAGATTAATTCTCTATGGTCTGTGCTGCATGCATGCTTCCAATGAGATAAAATACGTATATTTAAAGATAAAAAAACCTTTGATTTCGTTTAGAAGACCTCGAAATTTAGCTGATAATTTTGTAAGATCTAAAATAAAAAGAGGAACCGATACAGGTAAAGCTAAGCTTAAGGGTATGAAGAAGTGTGGGAAATCTAGATGCCAGATATGTTATTATGTAGATGAAACGGAAAAATTTCAATATGGAAATAATAGTTATTGGATAAATTATTCCTTTTATTGTTGTTCAGAGTGTGTAATTTATGTAATAAGATATATCAGTTGCTCTAAGATTAATGTGGGAAGTACGATAACATCTTTCAGGAAGAGGTTTAATAACCATGAGAGCTCTATGAGGAAGTATGAACAAGGGGGCAGAAAAATGGCTGCGTTGAACCATAAAGGTTTGGACGATGTTAGGGTTATAATTATGTACTATTTAAAACAAGAGTAGGAGTGTTTTAACAGATATAAAACGCGAGGCGCAGCCGAGCGTTTTATATCTGATAAAACACGACAACGAGTGTTTTGAATAGCTTAAAATACGACTACAAAAAGAATGCTAATTAGGATGAACCATAATATAATCATGCTAATTAAGATGAACAATTATATAATGCCACATGTGTTTTATCAGATATAAAGTCACTCCACGTGACATATTATGGCTGACATGATTTTCCACAAGGTTTATGCATTATTAATGAGTATTTTAATGATATATAAAACCAATATTGGTAAGCCTACACAAAGGGAAGCATTTTGGGTATACAAATTACTAATAGATACATTTGTACCTAGGGGATTAAATGTGATTGGTTTTGAATAATTGTGTTGTAATTACCAGGACAAATGTTTGAACTTGGCGCACGCTTTAAAAATGAGTAAAAAAATAGAGAAACATACCCTGGTTGCCAGAGGTTCTGTATCTTTCGCCTTATTCCCGCTCGTATTTATTTTACGCGAGGCGAAGAGAACCTCTGGTGGCACGCGACACAAATCTCTCTTCCTTTGGTACAAAATTTGTACCAAGCACATGATTGGTTAGTTATAATTAGCAGTCACATGAAGTGATGTGATTGGCTAGACAAAAAACCTGTTTATAAATCTCAGAGAACATGATGTAAACAAAATACAGAAATAATACGAACGTATTAAATTTAAAATGCTTATACTCAGTGTGGGTTATTTGAGATTAACTTAGTTTGTTCCGCTATAAAAATATTTTCTGCGCTGGAGAAGGGCTGCCATCGCGGCATGACTTGAGAGTCGACGGCATGACATGTTCACTCTATACAGTAGTATTATTTGTAAAATACGAAGTGTTGGTCACTTGCTTATCGTTCAAGGTTTTAAATTTTGGTAATTCTTTGACTTTAATAGTTATTAATATGGTTTATTTTGCCAATATTTTTCCGTTGTCTGTTTATAAGGACAACCATACTGGCTCCGTTGCACACATATGTATAAATATTTATATGTTTATATTCTTTCACTTTTGACTTTATACGTTCGCTAATACAAACGGCAATCCATAATCAGTAAGGTTGTTTTTTGCTTTGTGCGTTGCGAGAATAGTCTACATGTTTCTAATAAATAATCTACATGTTTGGCCTGCTTATTTTAAATATTTTACACAAGGCTTCCAAACAGTCTGAACAGAGCTATTTTGGTAGTATGACAAACCCGGAAGTTTACAAACGTCATAAAATATAAAACCGGTTTTGCAAGTTCTCAAACAGCAACGTCAGCATGGAAGAGAGATTTGTATCGCGTGCCACCAGAGGTTCTCTTCGCCTCGCGTAAAATAAATACGAGCGGGAATAAGGCGAAAGATACAGAACCTCTGGCAACCAGGGTAAGAGAAACACGGCTGTCGATCAAATTTATATGAAAGTTCAATTTTGGCATTTCAACTTAACTTTAATTTCGTGTGATGCCTTAGTAAGTTTGTCTTTAATTTCATGATTCTAGTTGGGAAGCCAAATAAGTATGAAACATTTAAAAACGTTTGAAAGCATACTTGACGTCCATTGGGAGTTTGTATATTATTTAAAGTTGGTCCTCAAACATGCCTTCGCCTTTCGAATATGCCACAAACAATTAATATACTGTTATGCTTTCTTTACAGCCCAAGGCACATATTGGTCTTTACAAGAAGATGGGCAAAATGTTGATAATGTTCCTGGAAATGGCTTTGTCCATTTTCACCGTACAAACGGCTGGAAAAACGGTATTATATCAACTAGAAAACGCAGGTATATGCTTTTATCTGGCCCTTCTTGCCAGAAGAAGCTATTAATAATAGAAGGAAATATCCAAACCTTGTTTTACGTATATTTTAACTGGACATGCATGCACGCTGGAATCCCTTTCCCTTTCTAAACAGATCATTCGAAAACATTGTTTGAACTTTAAATATTTCTAATTGAAAACATTGTGGTACGTCGCCGTGGCAACATGAGATCGCAGAATATGTTACAAAATGTGAAAATTCATTAGTTTTTTCCCCTCTCGGATTTGTTAATGCGAAAAAATGCTCAAATTTGTGCTCAAATCAAACTTTTCATATTATATAATACCTTATTGAATTCTGCTTGTTCAATTGGCTGTTTATGGTCACGTGATATTGAATAGAAAACTTCATTTCCCAAAAGTGCAATGGAATACGTCGAAAACACAAAGAGTGCAATGGAATAAAACGTATAGTACAATTGCACTCGCAAAGAGTGCAATGGAGTTATAAATCGCATGCGTCAACATTTAATGTCAAATGGTGTTTCTTTCTTTAAACGATAGTTACTCTTTAGGAGTGATCGAAATCGTTTCGGTTGTGGCTTAAGTTAACAACATCCTGAAATAAATGACTACACTCTAAGAACACTCAGCTGATTAAACATTCTGGTTAACGTGGAAATAACTCTATTTCGGTAACTTGATATTCCTAGTTAGTTTCCTCCCACTCCCGCTGCCCAATCAATGTTGTTTACCCGATTACACAACAAAGTAAGATGCCAACTGAGATAACAGGGAGTACTATATTTATCTATTGGCTTGCAAGACTACGACATGGACGGTGGTCGTTAAAAAAATAAATTGTTACCATCCAATTCGATGTAGATTTAGTACGCGCAGATCCATCGCACTGAATTCTGTTATTTTTAATTTATTTTTTGATACCATAGTTGGAGATCGCATTATCGCTCGTTGGACTAATAACAAATATTACGCTGGTAAAATTGCATCTATTTCTGAAGAAGATATTGGCATTTTGTTTGACGACGGTGATAAAATCACGCATCCATTTGAAGACGTTACCGCTGTTTTTCCCGATACGGTTCCTGAGTCCGTTGAGTATAAGGATCATGTTATTGCGCCATGGAAGGGAAGTTACAGACAGTACATCGGCTACGTGATAGAAGTGAGTGAGTCTCAAGGCTTTAAGGTTCGTTTTGATGACAATGACGAAGCCTGGTACCAGAAAGATCAACTCAGAATCCTTCCAGACGCTTCAACGGCCCACGATGGTTAGTGATTGCATGTTTTAAGTTTGATTCGTTTGTGTGTTGTGTTGTGTTTTCCTGTTCTGTTCTGTTTTGTTCTGTTCTGTTCTGTCCTGTTTTGTTTTGTTTTGTTTTGTTTTGTTTATTTGGTTGCAACACCATTGAAATCCTAACAAAATAACTTTTTCGACGGGTGAGCAAACATTAAACAAACCGAAAACAATCATATATTTACTCACCGATTGGCCAAACATTCTGTTTTTCATACCGAGAAAAAACTGAATATCTTCTAAGCTCTTCAGAATTCGCCACAAGTCAACAAGAGTGAAATACTCCTTGTATTGAAGCGCCTTTATGTAGAAAGTTTCGTTTGAATACGACGAGTAAAAATGGTTATCTTGAATTTTTCAAAATATCGGGTTTTTCCCTCGCACGCGCGTGACACACGCTAAAATTGGCCAATAAGGAGTACACACGTAAAAAAGCAAAAGTTGTTACAAGTTTGCAATAAGTTGTTACAAGTTTGCAAGTTACAAGTTTTCGATAAGTTGTGTTCGCACTACTTGTTCTCAGTTATTGTAACAAGTTTGGAACAAGCTGTTAACAACTTGTAACAGGCTTGATGGCATTATCTGACATGTTACAAGGTTGTTCTAACATGCCTGATACAGTCATGATAAAACAAGTATGTTACAAGGTTGACGACACAAGGTTGTAACAATATTGTTATATCATGACTGTATTGGACCTGTTGGAACAACTTGCAACAAGTCTGATAATATCAACAATATTTTTAGAAGTTGTTAACAGTTTGTTTCACACTTGTTGATAACTTAGGACAAGCAGTGCGAAGACAACTTGTTCACGACTTGTTCGCAGACTTGCTAAAAGATTTGCACGTGCAAATCACGCTATAGATGTACAGTAATTTGACCTTTAGAATCGATTTCCGACGTTTCCCAAGCGGTATGATGTAAATACGCAATGTTTTGGCAAATCTAAATCGTATTTCCGGTCAAAACAATATCCCGCTGACTTCACTAATATCGCAACACATTGAAATACCAGAATAAAACATGAGAAACTGAGGCTACAAGCTTGAAAATAACACTGTAAGTAGTGTTTTTGATTGTGAATCGAACAAGACTACAAAGATATGTTTGAAGGGGACAATAAAGTTGTGTTCGGCGAAAGGTATGGTTTTAATCAGTGCATTGTTTACATTTTTCGAACAAAGAACAAATATGTCATTTGTTTCTTGATCAAAGGTCATAAATCGCTATAAATTTTGTCTTTTACTAAAACTATCGTAAGGAATTATTGATATTTTTTCAGTGAATCGAATTGTGGTATTTTCATCTACGTAACACTTACTGAACCGAAAATATGAACATGCAAAATAGTATTCCACTATCGACCTAATTTTCTCAGGACCTGTCGAAGTAGATTAAGCTTTCTGCGATGTTTTTTTTTAATAATTAGTGAGTTAAGTCACATGCATGCATGACTTGTTGAATTTTAATGCTCATACTTCTAGGAAAGTGACAAAGTTGTTGGTAAGGATAGTTTTTGCCAACCATATCAAATCAATCTTCGAAAAAACATGCTGAGGACTTTGGCACAATATGCTACAACAAGCCTGTACTACTCGGTTGCATAGTCAGCCTGTCTGTTGTCATTGCTGGTTCGATGTTGGTCGCTTGTTAGTTGAACAGTTTGTTTAAATTAAAGTCTTTATGTCTGTAAATTGATTCGTTGAATGGCGTGTTAACTTTTTTTATCTAGTTTGTATCTCCATGGTTATTTTTTGCATTGTTTTTTTTTCGTTGGTTGGTCGGTTCGTAAGTCAGTTGTGTTTTTAATAGTGGATTGGTTAATAGTGACTCTCTTCTTCATAATTATTTTCACGTAATTGCAATTATCTTCTTTTTTATTGTAGTCGGTGCTAGAGTATTCGCCCGCTGGACAAATGGGTTGTACTACAAAGGTTTCGTCAGCAAGTCCAATTTGTCGTCAGTCTCAATAAATTATGATGACGGAGATAAAATCATCCTGCCAAAGAATGACAAAGCTGCAGTCATCCATGACAAGGTACCAGCAGAAGAGAAGGTCCAGATAGGGCAGGAAGTGATTGGTTATTGGCCAGGTCGTGTCAGATATTACCCAGGCCATATCTCACATCTCTGCGATGGCGGAAACAAGTATTTCCTGAAGTTTAACGATGGAGATGAGCGGTGTGAAGCGGTTTACGAGATACGCACTGTTTCAGAAGGTATACAGTTTAGTCTATACTCAGAATTTTGCATTATCTATCGCTGAGATATCTATGTATATTTGTGGGAGATTAAGTGGAATTGAAAGAGAAGAACAATTTTAGTCGCCCTAATCTTGACGGTTCCCTTGTATCAATGGAAGAACTTGTGAAAGCAGCAATTACAGTTTGTATGGCAATATGTAATGTAATGCAGAGAGAAATAATTATTACTAAATTTGAATTAAAAAATTGCACAAAAAGAATGAAGTAGTGAACATTTTGAAAGTCTGTATTCCTTGTGAATGCGGAGTGTTATATATCAGAAAAATGGAAGGAAACCTCTCCCTTAATTTGAGGTACATAAACTTCAGATTGCGAATAGACTTTCTTCTAGGTGTGTAACCTAGTGAATGTATTTTATTTGTAATACTATAGTTGGTGATCGCATCATCGCTCGTTGGACAAACAACAAATATTACGCTGGTAAAATTACATCCATTTCTGAAAAAGATATTGGCATTTTCTTTGACGATGGCGACAGGATCAGACATCCTCTAGATGACATTACCGCTGTTTTTCCCGATACGGTTCCTGAGTTCGTCGCGTATAAGGACCATGTAATTGCGCCATGGAAAGGAAGTTACAGGCAGTACATCGGGTACGTGATAGAAGTGAGCGAGTCTCAAGGCTTTAAGGTTCGTTTTGATGACAATGACGAAGCCTGGTACCAGAAAGATCAACTTAGAATCCTTCCAGACGCTGCAACGGCCCATGACGGTGAGTGATTGCAGGCTTTAAACTTGATTTAAACACGAACGGTCTGTGCCGGCGTAGGTAGCCACAATAACATCTGAAAAATGCGAATTGAGAGGGATTGAACCGGATGTTAGTAGCGTGGATTAAGATAAATAAATGCGCTTTTGTACTTGTGAATATAAAAAGCGCTCGTGAGGCAAAAAATAAACCAATCATATGGATTTGGTAAGAACCAAGGGCAAACAAAAAATGTAAATCACATTACAGAATATATCACTGAGGAAAAGAAAGGAAGCTATGCAATAATTAAAAAAAAAAATCTATGGAATATTATGAAATAAGTAAGGAATAAGGTGAGAATTAAAGTTAGGCAAGGACCGATATAGGCTGGCTCATTGATACCATGGATTGTAACATAAATAGATAGGAAACTTCCTGACGTCACAGTCTAAACCTAGTTGCAATCTCTGACGTCACGCATATTGCGAATATTACCAAAGTTCTCGGCATTTTTGTTGTTTTGCTACACTTTCCACTTTATAAGAGTAATTATGAAGCATAAACTGGTCTAGTTGTTTTATAAACATGCCTAAGCTACGACAAAGTATTCAAGGTAAATGTTTTTCGTCTTTTGTTTTTTTTTTACATTTGTAGCTACGAAATTGGCGTCGCCAATTTTAACGAAATTTGCGATGTCTTTTTCACTGTTTAGTGCTTGAAATATTTGCTAAAATTGATTGGGAATACTTAGAGATTTCATTGTAGAATGGCGTAATTATATTTATTTGCTCTTTGACCAAAATGTTTAGCTGTATTATTGCTAAACATGCCGTTTTTGAGAATTTGGTTTGCAACTAGGTTTCAATATCCAATCACGCCATCAGCCCATTGAAAACATTAGGTCACGTCAGCTAGTTTCCTATCCATTTATTTTATTATCCATGTTGATTCTATAGTACGTGGTGAACGTTGTCAAGCAAAGAAATGAAGCGCATTTCCTGTTTTGTGCGGTTATCATTGCCTCCAGAAATAAAAATAGGAATAGGGCTCGTCGACTTTTCATGTCTGAAACAGTCTAATTGGCACTATTAAAATTCCTGGCAAAAGGTTGATTGGCATCATTACTAATGACAGCACGCCGATGCTCGTCGCCTTGTTCTCAAAAGTCTTCCAGTTTCCCAAATATAAAGCATATCAGATTACATTAGTATTTAAATCTGAGTAACATATCAAGCATCATTTCACGTGCACCTCCTTCCTTCTCTTCAACTGCATCTCGTGTAGTAAATGTAGCATGCTTTATATTAGGAAAACTGGAAGACGTTTGAGGACAAGGCTTCGTGAGCATCGGCGTGCTGTCATTAGTAATGGTGAGAACCAATTGGTCCTGTTGCCAGATATTTTCATAGTGGCTATCACAGCTAGAGTTTCACACATGATTATTCGAACCCATTCTGATAGCAATGATAGAATGCGCCTCATATTCAAGCTTGGTACAGTCCGTCCCTATAGCATCAATAAATGTTTTTCTTATGTTTGGCTATATCTGTCCTTGCATTATGTACTTTAATTCTCACCTCATTCCTTACTTGTTTCATAGTATTCCATATTTTTTTTATTTATCCCATGGCTTCCTCTCTTTTCCCTTAGTAACCATTTCTGTAATGTGATTTACATTTTTGTTTTCACCAAATCCATCTGATTGGATTATTTTTTTTTTACGTGAATGTTTTTATATTCACTGGTATAAAAACACATGTATTTTCCGATCCGCACATGATACAGACGCACATATAACTTCCCGACAAAGAGCCTTCGATCGAAACGTCGAAGGTTTACTTGGTTAAGCTGTCCGCAATGTTTAGGAATAATTGTGTGCATTAAAAAATCAAACAAACACGACAGACAGATTTTCATTCCGTTTTTTTTTGAAAAGTGAGAAACTGGCGTGTTGGTAAGGATTATTCTGGTCAACCACGTCACATCAATTTTCGATAAAACCTACAACTGCAATCAGAGAATATGCTCTTGTCCTTAGCCAATTTTGGCAAAAATGATCTTCCTACTGAAGCTTGCACTAGTTGTTAAATTCATTAATAGGTTGCATAGTTAGCACGTTTTGCCTTGCTTGTTGGTTGACCGGTTTGTTTGTTCTTTTTTTGTTTGTGCGTTTGTCTGTCCCTCCGTCCATTTGCCTGTCTGTCCTTATGTCCTTTAATTTGTTTCAGTGAGTGATTGTTTTTTTCTTGGTTGGTTGATCCATTCGGCGTCCGTCTGTTGGCCACTTATGGTAGTCTGTTGTTTGTTGAATGATCTTTTAATTATTTGTCACTGTCTTCTACATTATTACAGTACAATACTTTTTCAATTAATTTTTTTCTTATAATATCATGATTGCGGGTATTCCCCTTGTTCTCGCAAGGCAATTAAGTTAAAAACTAATACACATCATTATATTCATTTTTTTAATCCTTCCCGCTTTTACGTCATGTCAGGTAGGATTAGTTCTAATCCTACCCGATACGACGTCAAAGCAGATACGATTAGAAAAAAATGAATATCAATGAAGATATCTAAAATCGCCGAAACTAAACAAAGACGTGGAAATTCGACCCGAGTTAATTTTACTAAATGACCAACCTCGTACCCAGGGCTTCTGCGCTTATTGCTCTCAGAAGCCCTGGAATAATCCAACTCAGAACGTGATTTGATTGGTCAATGCGAATACAATGAAAGTACCGGAAGTTATTCATTAACCGGGTGATATTTTGGCAACATGGCTGCTATCACAAGGAGTGTATACAAAAGTTAAATGCTGGTTTTTGCATGAAAATACTTTTTTAAGCCAAATTCTGGGCTATTTTGAAAAGAGAAAAAGAAGAAATGGACTATTTGTATTTGTAAATAAGCAAGAATGGCGAACAAAGTAAAAAATTTAACATAAAGCGAAACATTTCTCGTTCGAAAAATATTGAAATTTCAAGTATAACTCTACAACTTCAACCACGATATTCAATGTAAATATTACATAATAAAGTTTTTAGTACCTTTTTTACCTTTATTTGATAAATTGTGTGTTCTATATTATTGCATTTTGTATTGGAATAGGATAAATTATTAATTATACACAAATATTTAAATTTGCAAATTATTCCCAAATTTTGAGGATGCTGGGTGCACTTATGGGTGCATGCCCTGCCTCAGAGTTTGTATTAGTCCCTATTTATTATTGAGTTATTAGTGCCTCTAAATCTCTAATGTACAAACATTGTAATCTGTTACTTAATATCATAATGAAACTGTTGATAGCACATATATTAAATGACTATTAATCAAAATGAACTAAATTTTTGACTATTATATAGCATATTTCCCCCAATATTGAGGGAACAATTTCTCATATTTATTTTTATAATAAGCCAGTATTGCCCAACTGTGAAGTAAATATTTCCCGACTGGCCTAGTCTGCCCAACAATCGGGCCCCGCCCTGTACGTCTATGGCCAGGCCTACAGATGGACCCTCAACCGGATCGGTCACAATTTTTCTTTCTCCGAAATTTCCCCTCCCCATGTACAAGGATTGACAATTTGACAGCTTGATTAGATTTGAAAAAAAAAACACTGTTATATTGGGTCATTCCAGAAAACACCCATACCACCCCCACAGAGGAAATTGAAAGTTAATCCCTCCTACCCCTTTGGATGTCCTAATACATTTACTATTATCAGAAACAATTTTTCCCTCCTACCCCTCCAGACGGCAGAAATTTCCTCTGTGGGGGGAGTGTAGATCTTTTCTGGAACGACCCAACGACTCATCACTGTATGTCAGAATACTGTTCTAAGTTGCAACTAAAATCCAGAGGTCTAAAAGGCTCAAGTCAATTCCACTGGTGTAACCAGAGGGGGGGGGGGTCAAAATATTTTAAATGTTCCAGACTTGTTTGCAATTAAGTAGAGTTGAACATGTGTTAACTGAATGGTTATTTCAAATCACCAAAACACATTAAAATAGCCCCCCCCCCCAAATGGCAGTTTACCAACTAGAATTTAAAAAAGCTACATTGTACTATATTATACATGGATAGCTTGGGAGTCCAAATACATTTTTACATAATAACAAACTTATTCAAACTAGTGCAGGCCCCTCCTGGGGATTTCAGCCCCCCTTGAAGGCCTTGATTAGAAATCCTGGCTACATCACTGCTCAATTCCATTGCCAGTGGTGTTAGCATAATTAGACAGAGTATGTTAACAAACTAGTGTGTATTATGAAATAATCCATTGAGCACCAGTGATCTATCCCAACATATAAAATCATCTGGTGTTAGACAGTCAGAGTAAAATAAAAAGTAGGACACAATGTATAACTTAATAGGTAAGGTTAATGGCCAGAACTAAATGATAAACAATATTTTATAATAAACCCAAATTAGTTCAGCACCATTGATTCTTATAACACTGTTCATTCCAATACTAGAATATCAATTGTCATTAATTAAAATGTATTTCAGTTGGCAATTAACAAAAGTTGGAGTTTCATCTGATGACATGTATGCTTCTAACCATGCTGTCCATGCAGCTATCTGACAGTTTTTAATTTTCAACATTCCCAAAGCCATTATTCTCAAGATTTGCCAAAAAGGTTTTCCAAATAAGTACAGAATTATATTACATCACTCATCACTGTTCATTTTACATTTACTTCAAGTAGATGCATATTTACAGTACAGTATATCTTGTGTATTCATAATTAAATCTTGCAATATCTTGTTCAAAACCCTCAAATCCAAGATAATCGGCAGCCAGCCATGTTACCAGTAAGATTTCTAGTTTGTTGACTTTGAAATGACAAAGGTTGTACTCGAGTATATTTATACTTTAATTATTGAATAGCCTCTGTATATCGCTGACAAGGTATGCTTTTGTCGCGATACTGAAGATGTTCTTTTGCTCGCCAAAGGGCTTATTTTACGCATAATTGTATCTCTAAATTGATCATTCCTGACTTTAAATTCCAAAAGCCACGCGAGAAGCAGTTTAAGACGTCTTTAGAAGTCCAAATTTATTATTAATTGCAACAAATAATGCTTCTCACTCCTTGCGTAAAAATATGCCAAGTCAGCGTTTTTAGTTGAAGTTATTGCTTACTTCCGCTTCCGGGGGCACCAATCTTTTATGGTGTTCCGGTTTGGATTATCCCAGGGCTTCTGAGAGCAATAAGCGCAGAAGCCCTGGGTACGAGGTTGCTAAATGACCCGAATCGAGCGGCGCCCAAGGGAATTTTACTAAATGACCCTCACCGGGCGGGACGTTTTAATAGCTAATTCGCCTCTTTTTATGCTATTACTTATAATTACAGTCGGTGCTAGGGTATTCGCCCGCTGGACAAATGGGTTGTACTACAAAGGTTTCGTCAGCAAGTCCGATTTGTCGTCAGTCTCGATAAATTATGATGACGGAGATAAAATCACCCTATCAAAAATTGACAATGCTGCAGTCATCCTTGACAAGATACCAGAAGAGGACCAGGTCAAGATAGACGAGAAGGTGATCGGTTATTGGCCAGGTCGTGTCAGATATTACCCAGGTCATATATCACATCTCTGCGATGACGGAATCAAATATTTCCTTAAGTTTGACGATGGAGATGAGCGTTGTGAAGAGATTTACGAGATACGCTCTGTTTCAGAATATATACAGTTTAAAATATAGAGATTTGTCAGAAAATTGAGGCATTGTAAAACTTGATACTCGCATATAAATTTTGCTTGATTAGTAGACTATATGATTTCCTCAGCACTATGGTGTTTGACAATTTGAAATGACTTCATTTATAAGATAGACATTTTAGTGATCAACGATTCTTTTGTATGATCATCTTATGTTTAATAATTTTTTTTGAAATTTAATTTGTTATTCTCAAATTTAGTTTTGTAGCATGTTTTTAAAATTACAGTTGCTGAGTTTTGAACAAATATTATCTCTGTTTCTTTCCGAGAAGCCAAAATAGTCGTGAGTAGTTTTGCACCTTGATAGCAGCAGCCCCTCCAGGAGTTTATTTGGGGGTTGGGGGAGAGGAAGTTATAATTTGTCGATCACAATTATTTAGCGTCGCCGGTCATGCTCCCGAAAAGAAATTGGGACTGAATCTGCATTTCGTGCAATGTGGAGGAATTTGGATAAAAATGTGAATGTCCTACACAGCAAAAAATCGTTTTCTTATTTCAAGAAAAAAACAACTTGTTTCAAGAATTATTTTCTTAAAACAAGAATTTTTTTACTAGGGAGAATAGCGAGAAATATTTTCTAACTGAGAAAATATTTCTTAAAATATTTCTTAAAATTAGAAAAAACATTTTCTTGTTTTAAGAAAAATATATCTCATTTCAAGAAAATAATGAAACATTTTTCTAGTGCATTTTTTCTTAAAATAAGAAATTTTATTAGAAGAAGAAGAAGACTTTATTCAGCACGCTTTTACAAAAATAAAAAATATACAAAATTTTTTTTAGAACGATTAATAATTAATGAATAAGACAAAATAATTCGTGCTGGGTTTCTGAGATAACCATATACAGTTAATCGAGTCAGATAACCCATTTGAATTAAATTACTAATATTCAATTAGCTGGGGGATTGATGGCATTATATAGAGATTTAAGAAAAATAAATTTTTATATATATATGCAAAATATAAGCACAAGCATAATGTAGACATAACATATACACAGAATTAAGTTATATGGAATACAAAACTATAAATATATAATTAATAGTTGGAAAGAAAGCCACATATGATTGTGTGTTTGAAGCTGGATAAACTAAGAACTTTATAATGATAAGGAAGACAGTTCCAAATTTTAGCACCAGAAAATCTAATGTTAAATTTACCATAATTAGATCTGATATTATGCATATAAAATGACTCTTGACAAGCAAGCCTAGTACTATATTTATGAACTTCAGAAGTTGGGGTAAAGAATTCCTCAAAAACTGTAGGAATAATTTTGTGATGAAATTGGTACATGAATAAAGCATACTGAAGGAACACAATATCCTTGAATTTCATGAGTTCGAGTTTTTTAAATAGTTCACTAGTATGACTATTATATTCAGAAAAATTTATAATTCGGATAACTTTCTTCTGGAGGATAACAACATTTTTTATTGAATTTTCATAGGCATTGCCCCAAACTAAAGTTCCATAAGTAAGATACGGATAAATCAAACAATAATACAATTGTTTTAAAATGTTTTGAGGGACATAATATCGCATTTTTGCAAGAATACCGATATTTCGTGATATTTTTTTTGAGATTTGATTCACATGACATTTCCAATTTAAATATTCATCAAAAATTACTCCCAGATATTTTACACTTTTTTCTCTCGTTAGACATTTTGAGGAAATAGATAACGAGATAATTTCAGATTTTTTTTAGATGTTTGAGATATGACATAGTTACTTTTATCTATATTTAAAGAGAGTCTATTTGCAATAAGCCACTGGTTTATTTTCATCAGTTCGTTGTTAACTTTATTTTCGAGAATGCTGATACTTTTATCAGTATAAAACAGATTAGTGTCATCAGCGAATAAATGAAAGTCAAGCAAATTTGAACAATTCTGAAAGTCATTAATGTATAGCAAGAATAGCAGTGGTCCAAGGACAGAGCCTTGAGGAACTCCACAGCATATTTCCTTACACTCAGATAGAGTGTTGCCAATAGACACATACTGTTTCTATTTTTTAAGTATGAGCAAAACCATTCCTTTGCTATTCCTCTCACACCATAATGATCTAGTTTGTTGATCGGTATGTCATGGTTCACTGTGTCAAAGGCCTTGCAGAGATCAAGAAAAATACTGCATGCAAACTTTCTATCATCTATAGCCTTTTGAATTTTATCTGTGATCAAAAGTAGTGCATGAGTTGTTGAATGCCTTGGGCGGAAACAAAATTGTTTATCATAAAGGATATCAAACTTGTTAAGGAAATTCATCAGACGTTTAAATACCAATTTTTCTAGCAATTTATTAAATATAGGCAAAAGTGATATTGGTCGATAATTATTTAAAGTATCTTCAGTTCCCTTTTTATACACTGGAATAACTTTAGCAATTTTAAAACAATCTGGTATTAATCCATAAGTAAGAGAATTATTGAAAATTACCTCAAGAGGTACTGATAAAGTCTTTTTAACAAGTTTAAGAATCTTCATTGGAATACTAAAAAACCCAGAAGCTTTATTATTTGCCAGCAGATTAATTTCGTCTTCAATTTCACTGGCACAAGTGGGATATAAGAAAAAAATATTAGAGTTTGGAGAACCCATGAAATTGGTATAATCGACAGTTGCACTAGGTATCTCTTTATCTAATTCACTCCCAACATTTACAAAGTACTGATTAAATGCATTAGCAATTGATTTACAATCAGTTATAGTTTCACCTTTATCAACAATCCTTGATGGTAAATTTAGGCGATTAGCCTTGAGATTAATAATACTACGAATCCCTTTCCAAATATTTTTTATGTTGTTAGTGTTTACAATAAAAAAGTTGTTATAGTACCTTTTTTTACTTATTTTGATCAAATGGTTAAGTTTGTTTCTGTATCTTTTGAATTTGCAATAATAAGTAGGATTATTACTCTTTAATGACTTACGAAATTAGAAATTTTTAATTACTATTGATTTTTGTATTGCAGGAGTTATCCATGGTTTAGATAATGTTTTTATTTCTTTTTTATTCATTTGTTTTAAAGGCAGATGCTTGTCTATAATTTCATTAGTTTTTGAATAAAAAGAGTCAAATTGTTCATTGATGTTAGTGTCACCTAAGACAGTATTCCAATCAATAGATCGGAAATCATTTATCAATGTCTCTTCTTTAAAATGACTATAGTCTCTCTTATATATTTTTGTTTTGGGAGGCAATGAACAAAATTTATTTATTATCAGAAAATTTGGGAGATGGTCAGTTAAATCATATATTAGATTTCCACTAACTGTATGATGCTCAAGTGAATATATTGAAGAAGATACTGTCAATCAGTGTTGCTGAGTGACGAGTTATACGAGTAGGTCCTGATATAAAAGGGTGGAAAAAGCTAGCTGATAAACTATTTAAAAACAATTGTGTTGGAGGGTGACAATCATAATTTAAAAGATTTACATTGAAATCACCTATCAACAAACAATATTTATTTTCTCGTTCTAACCATAGTTAATATAGAAGACCGGGTTTGGAAGGCCGGCAAACTTCAAAGCAACACGTGATCAAATGGGATACCATGTTACAAAGTACGTCACGTGACAGCTTATAGTGCATTCGAGCTGCAATTCATAGTAGAAACTTATAGAAAATAGAGGGATCTTTGTCTAAAATCACCATTTTCTCGTCTCATACGAGGTCTATGGAGCCATGCGGCATTGAATACATGGAGATGGACGAAGAGAGTTCTTTGCCATTTTATGAAGGCAATGGAGCCTATAGTTCGGGTTTTGAAGACGATTTTGAGCAAACTCTTGCTAATGCTTGAATATGGACTTCGAGGTGGTGATGATTCATGAAGAGGTGAGTTAAATATCACCTCACAAATTCTCATGAAGAGGTGAGTTAAATATCAAAATAACTTATAAAAGTAAGCCGTGCCTTTTCAATAACCTCACCTATAATTTAACTTGAATCTAGGTTGAAGGAAATAAGCAATTCCCTTGCGACTTTTGTGAGAAAATTTGCAAGTCACAGGGTGGTCTAACAAAACATAAACATCCTTCTGAAGCTTTATATTATAAATTAAAAGAAAGAAGAGCAAAGAAAACTTTCTAAAGGAGTTTTATGGCAATACAAACGCCCATTGGCAACAATATTTTCATCCTTATCCTGACAAGAAGATGATGTTTTTTATCCTAATTCATCTCCCAGAGCGTTTGTTGACATGTATTGAGCAACCATTTGACTCTGAGGTAATTGTTTTCTGAGTTTCTGACATAGTTATATTTATCAGTTTGACCTAGCTAGCTAAATGGTGTATGTCTGGAGGTAGACGCTCTTCCGATCTCTATAAATTGTATAATATATAATACTGGTCAAACCTATATAAAGTTCCCTCAAATTATTTAATAATTTTAAAATACAACTACCCTGCGCCCACAACCATCTTGGTTTCCAAAAGGTAATGGACCAGGGTAGTACCCCTGGGTAGAAATATAGTAGCTCAATTTAACCAGTGTATTAGCATTTATTGTGTTTTTATTAACTTATTTTAGGAAGAAGTTTCTGTGTCATCACAAGAGCTTGGCCATTGACCTATTTGGCTGGTTATGTCATGAACTCATGATAAGATCTTTGTATCGAAAAAGCAAAAATTGTTCCAGGTGGCACTCCCAGAGAAACAAAGAAATTCAAGCCTTGATGTATTCAATGCGAACTGCAACAGAGGACAATGAGTACATTTAATCGTTGTGGTGGCCTTTGGTCACCTCATTTATGGCTTAATTGTAAGTGTAATGGAAGTTAGTGAGTTAGTTTTTAGTAAGCACACGAATAAAGACAAGTTCACTTGTCTCCCAGTAGACAAAATAGTGAATAAAGTTTTAGCTTCTTCCCTTGTGAAAAGCTTGTGGTGCAATATTATTGCAAATTATGATATGGAAATCTCTAAAGAATGTCAGTTCCTGTGTTTAGAAAATATTGTAAAGTTATATGTTACTGTTAGATGTTTTCATTTGCCAAAAATACTGTAAATAATGTGTGACCAGTGAAGTGATGTAATTAATCAATATTAAATGTATTCCTTGAACCCTTTTGCCACCAAAGAATTACATTAGTTTTTTTAAGGTCAAGTCTTTAAAATGTTATTGCATTTGACCAAATGTCCAGCTTAAATATAATCTAGGGTATTGGAAAACCATAACCAGTCACAGTCACACATGGTATGTGACACATTTGAAGTGCATGATCACATGATCTACTGAAATCTAGCAGGTTTCTAATTAGCAATCCAACCTGAGGTTTATAAATATTTGATGTTTCGATGAGTGATTTTTATAGTTTAATTAATTTTATGAGATGTATTTTGTATGATTGTCGTAAGTAAAGGAGTCCAATATAGTTAATTAAAAATCTGCTAAATTTTATGAGATTTTAGCACGTCATGTGACAAGCATCTACCAGGGTCTTTTCTCCCCAAAAGAAAAGATCCTGGATACAAGGTTGGTCGAGACATTGTTACTAAAATATTTATTGCAACTGAATGCTAAATGTAAATATTTTTTAGTAGGTTTTAATTGCAAATATTTATATGAAAAATATGTACACTAATTAACTACTACATTTCAGTTTAATTAATTAAAGGGTATTATTATGGAGTAAATCTAGCATTATTTGAAAGAGATACACTTAAATACTGATTGGTTAGGAATGAGTATTTAACACTCCTTGTGAAGTGCTACATCACCTTTCACTGTGGTCAGCTTATAAGCAATCTTCCCCAAGCTAAA
The DNA here is from genome assembly GCA_902702795.2 of Paramuricea clavata. Classification (NCBI taxonomy): domain Eukaryota; kingdom Metazoa; phylum Cnidaria; class Anthozoa; order Malacalcyonacea; family Plexauridae; genus Paramuricea; species Paramuricea clavata. Next base: position 17,200 of record CACRXK020001024.1, on the reverse strand, counting down.
TGATTCAGGGACAAATATTGCTGTTTAGCCAATCATAATGAAGCGTAATCTTACTAATATAGTGTAGCACTTCATGGGAGTGGTAATAGACTTTAAAAGTGCTTATATCACACAATTTTGAATCAATATAAACATTAGGTATATTTTGTCCTGCATGTTTCCCACATTGCATTGCAATTTATTGTTTAGCACTGATATGACTTACTTAACCCATTCAGTAACATTGTGCCATGATGGGCCCTACTTTACTCTGTCTAATGCCAGACTATTTTACTCTGTTTAACACCAGACAATTTTATTTGTCAAGGGTAGAGTGTTGGTGTTTAATGGGTTAAGCACTTCTAAGGTACTGTTAATTTTGAAAATTCTTAACAAGGTAAACTATTAGATCATTTTTGTGGCATGAAGTACATATTGGTGTCAGCACTAAATAGCTTCAAAGTTATATCATGCATAGCTAGATCAAGCAAAATTATAATGAGCTTTAGCTCATTTGTTTTAACAGCATGGAAATTCTCTAAATTTAACCCTTTAAGTGGCAATGTACCCAGATGCACCCTACTTTATTATTTACTCTGTCTATTACAGTAATGCCAGATGATTTTACTCGTAGCACTGTGCACAATACAATAGTACCTTCATAAGAAATGTTCAATATGTCTACAGATGTATTGATGATCGATCAATATTTTGCATTACTTGTACTATTGTTCTCATAACATGTTCAAGATCACTATTTCTTGATTGTTTTTTTGTTCTTCTCTTTGGGCAATGACTCCTCACTGACATTACACATTTACACCACTTGCTTCACTTTAATACCAGAATGCCGTCCAGAATTGAAACATTTCCTTGAATGGATTGTCAGCTGCTGTTGGGTTTTACAGTAAAATATCATTCCTTCTCCCTTGTGCTCGCTGGTATTAAACCGAAATACTCTTAAACATCATCCTGGTAGAACCGTTCTGTGAGCACAAACTCAAATCTTTCGCTCAACAAAAACCTTGTCAGGGCAACAACTGAATTTACAGTCTCTTTAATTGATAGTCCAGTAAAGGTTTGGGCAATCTTATTACTGCCTGGTTTTGCCTGGTAGATATAAGTTGTTCTCACGTTATCGCCTCTTTCGCACAGTTTTAACTGATTGCTTACGAAAAAAATAAGAATACACGTACGACAATCAATGTATTTCAATCTTGGGATGTTTCTCGAAAACATGCAGCTCGCCTTTAATATCGATCTGGCGACGTAAACGTTTGTCCATATCTCGATTCTTTGTAATTATGTTTCCTAACCCAAGCCTCTCGAGCTCTAGTTGATAATTCGTCTTTGCCAGACGGAATTCGAAAGATTCCGAGCCCAACATGCTTTCTGCTTATTCAACAACCAAATATTGAGCAATTGGCTCGAGGCATTGTAAAAAAATCGCCAAACCAACAGCTTTTTTCGCTTCGCATGTCATGCACACATTGTGGAATTACTATGGCCATTGTTTACGATCTTGCACGCAATGCACTATATGTTCCACGTGACCGAAAATCCAACATATTTCGTCACGTGACCCAGCCTTCCAAACCCGGTCTTCTATATTAACTATGTTCTAACTTACTTAATGTTTCATTCATATGTTAAATAAACAAATCAACATCTGTTTTGAATCGAAAATCTCAATCCACAAAGTTTCACAAAAGTTAGAAACAAAATCTAAGTCATTCCTTCTCACAAACTTAATATTTTCTTTTATATAAATTCCAACTCCTCCAGAATTGGAGAAACTCTGTTGATAGATAAAATTATAATTAGGAATTTCAATATTACTTACAACTTCCTTATTTTGGGTAAATTTGATTTCCAAAAGGCCAATAATACTGAACTCATGATTCAAGTCATTTAACATACATGTCAGCTTATCATAATTTGCATTGGGGCTGCGTATGTTGCAGTGGAGAATAGAAAAGGAGGTTTCGCTCACACTCATACAATTTAAGAAATCATCAGTTGAATAATATTTAAAATTAGAGTGGTAGTGCAAATTTGATTCAGGGTCCAAATTTTCCAGCATTGGTACAGAATTTGAGGAAGTCAATGAATTAAGGGTGTCAATATTTAAGCCATCAATCCTTAATTTTAATGTACAGCATGTACAGTTACAAGTAATAGACCTGGAACAAGTACTAGCCATCACAAATACGTGCAGATCGACCTGTAGGAACATTACTTGGGATGCCAATCCTGTGACTCACTGATATGTCTTCTGGTTTAATAGAAACATTGGCCAGATTACACCTAACATTCTCAGTTTAACAAAAAAACTCTCATTCTAAGAAAATAACTTATATATTTACTGAAATAGTAGGTCTGATAGCACAGCAATGTGTTGTAGCGAATTGGGTTTCTCCCAGGTTTTTTTCAGGATTTTCTCTTGGGTCCGTTTTTGAGATCAAGATTGAGTTTAGCTGAACAGTTGGAGTGGCTGCACCGCCCCCCCCCCCTACCGGGGGGCTGACACATGTACTCAATAAATGTAGTTGAGACGGAATGTGTTAAAGCAGGGACACTATAAACTGGTTAAAGATGGCTTGTCGGGCTTCCAACTGAAAACTAATTTCCACACTTCACAAAATTTTATAACTCAAACAACTTCATTTTTACTGCACTGTTTCAAAACTCAATTCAAGATTGAGTTTTTGGGGCCGTTGAACGGCCCTAAAAAATCCCAGAAAAAAAACCTGAAGCCATATTTTGTTTAACATTTTGTCCATTTGACAATCAATATTATCTATACCATTGTTCATTCACCAAGTCCATTGATTTCTTCATGTACATTTAATTAATACTGTTCCAAACACAGCATGAATTGCCATCAAAGATCCATCATCTTAGAATCTGTAAAAGGAAAATTTTACTTATTGAAAATATAATCATTACTTTATACAAAATATGCCAGAACAATGACCTTGAGACTTATCATTAACCTACAGTGTATAAGGGACTACAAACTGTGGATGTAATAAACAGTCTTTATTTAACCAATAACAAAGCCAGTTCATATTTGTATGTATAAGGTGATGCAGTGTATGACAAATATACATACTGTATGTTAACCAGAGACAGGCTTTCTCCAGACCTGTACCCAGTAGACCAGGGTTTTTTCAGGAATTTTTTAGGGCTGTTAATTTAAACGGTCCCAAATACTCAATCTTGAATTGAGTTTTGAAGCTCAATCTTCTCACCAAAGTTTCAGTGCAGTAAAAATGAAGTTGTTTGAGTTATAAAATTTTGTGACGTGTGGAAATCAGTTTTTAGTTGGAAGCCCGACAATTAAGAAAAAATGGCTGGAATTCATCTTGCAACAAAAGAAAAACTATGCATTCGCCATCTTTAACCAGTTTATAGTTTCCCTTAGTGCCCCTGCTTTAACACATTCCATCTCAACTACATTTATTGAGTACAAGTGTCAGCTTCCTGGTAGGGGGGGGACCCCAGCTGTTCAGCTACATAAACTCAATCTTCTCTGCAAAAACGGACCCAAGAGAAAATCCTGAAAAAAAACCCTGCATAGACTACTATCTGATGCCATCAGGTATCTGGGCACCATCCGGCTACCATCTGGTATTAGGCAAACCACCATCTGGCGCAATTTCTTCTGGCAAAGACCTTGGACCGATGTTATTTTAAAAAGTAATAACCAATAATCACTATTAATTCAGCAAGCTTAGTTTCACCAGACACTAAATTTTGTTGCATCATACTTTATTATTTTACTCTGTCTAACACCAGATAACTTTACACAATGTCAAGGGGAGAGCAGTTGTACTCAATGGGTTAATCAGACTATCTGCCCATGTGTCAAAATAACCATTTCGTTCCATTCTGCACTACTGTCTAACTTGCCATTTGGGAACAACAGTGTGAGCTGATAATTATTAGTTAGCCAAGTAGATTATGTCAATTAATTTATGATCTGTCATGTGACAGTTCCAGTTTAAAGGGGAATATACCTTGTGGACTAAATATGATACTCAACTGATCGACTGTCTTCTCTTAAATAAATTTAACTCATTAGACAGTTAGCATAACTGTAGTGTAGTAACATTACATTAACCCTTTACAGTGCCACTGCAACAAGATGGCCCTACATTATTATTTTACTCTGTCTAATGCCAGACGATTTAACTCGTCAGGGACTCAGGGGAAGAGTGCTGCCACTATTTGAGTTATTACATCAGGACCCTGGACAATGCACAATTGTTTGGCATTGAGATAGCAAGATTAATCTAGATAGTAGGACGTAAAAAAATACCTGTGGTTCCGGTTTCATATCGCGAAAAAATTAGGGTTGGTAGGTCGGAAATAATTTTTTTTGAATACTTTTTCATGGATTTTTCAATAATTAGTGTGACAACTGAACCGACGTCATTTTGGCAGCAGCCCGCAACCATCCGGAGAAAATAGGGTCGCACAGTCAATCACTTTGAAAAAATAATAGGGTGGGCAGAAAAAATAGGGTCGATCGGGAACCGGAACCACAGGTATTTTTTTACACCTAGTATGGCACAGATAAAATTGGTACCTGTACCAAATTTATCCATGCTCAGCCTGTGTGAATAGGGGTAGTCCAAGCATGGTAAACATGTTACGGATACCAAAATTGATTACAGTGCCAACAGGCCTTACAATGGGCTGCATTGGGGGTAGATTTAGGATTCACATGTAATTGTGTTGTTAATATTTACTACATTTTTGATGCAGTATCAAGAAATGTAATAATTCCTAGAAACAAGGTACTTACATGGGCTGTTTACAAGATCAAGACTGATTCGTCTGGCTGGACCGGCTTGCAAGTGCCGAGATCTGGTCTTGTACATGTATTTTGTTTTTATATGTTTTTGAGATTTGATTCACATGAGAACCAGGCTGGCCTGGTTAATTTGATGGGCTCCTGTTTGAGCAAGGCAAGATCTCACCTTTCCCGGCCAGCCCGGCAAACCAGACTGGCAATTGACAATTGTGTCACAACGCATGCTTTATTCTATCTAGAAAGCATATAACAATTAAAAAAAATAACATTAATCAACAATATTAAAACTTCTGAAGCAGTTTCCTTCAATAAAAATACCATTTTCAAAATTAAAACAAATATTGCTTTCCCACCATATAAAATTGTTTGGGAATTTCTTATAGCACTTGCCAGGCTAGCCCGCCTCATGTGAAATAAATAACAACTTGGGCCGGCAAAGCAGGCTAACTCTGTTTAACGGGCCAGCATGGCTCATATGAACAGGTCCTGGGTGACCACCTTAGCTGGGCCAGTTTGTCATTTTCTTCATATAAAGCACTAAAAGCAGACTATTTATTCTTGTTAATTCTTACCTTACAACACCAGTTTGTCAACTTAATCCAGAATTCCTTGATTGTTGAGAACAATATTTGGAGCCAGGCGATAGCCCAGCACCAATATTAATCTGAAAATACATAAAGCAAACATTTCAGGCATTGTGTCACAAACATGTTACACATTATAAACTGAAGTTCATTAAGGGCTTGCAAGACTCTCCAGCCCCTTGAAGAGTGAAATTGTCTGGCACTAGGCAAAGTAAAGCAACAGCAGGGATGCATTTGGGCACATTTGCAAGCTTTATAATGGCCTTAATGGGTTATTAAGATCAAAACACTGAAAATATTACATTCAATGCTTTATAAATTCTTCTGTAATTCTAATCCTTTATATTCACATCTTTGAAGGCATTCGAATGTTTAATATATACAAGGGTCAAGTTGAGTGCCATGTACTGTAATTTATATGTCAAACAGCCACAGGCAATTATTGCTATTAAATTGTTAATAATAGTGCATTAGTGCGTAATTTAGTACAGAATTTGCTATAATGGATTCGAATTGATATTTTATTCTTTCTTTCATTGCCAGAAACCAACATTTCGTAGGTTTTTTATGCAAATTGAACGCGGCAAATTCAAACATTCAACGGAATTTTAGGGAAATGACTCAAGAACAATCACACAAAATAAATAACAAGTCAAAATAAAATATTCTTACCTGTGAGATCTGAATAACATTTTAAGACCTTTCCGATGCCTTTACCGTCGTTTGGGATAGAAAAATTTGATAACTATACTGTAAATATGAACTGGAATTCAGTTAGCACTTTACAGCACAAACAAATTTGAAACGACGCTATCCCATGAACCTTCGCGCTCTGATACGTAAACTAGGCACCAGGCCCTCAGGCAATGCGCGAACTATTACTGCTTGCATGTCTGCATTTTCAATCAGGTATTGACTGTTAATTTTATCTATAATAAATTATCGGAAAGTCATGAAAATTCTCTGCAATTATTAAATAAAACACGAGAAAAATTCAAACTTTAGAATGTAAATTAGAATGTATAGTATGGTATCAGACCCAGGGGCGAAACTAGCCCCTTTTAATTAGGGGGTGTCAGCTAGAATTGCCCTGCGAAAGCCGATGATGCCCTGCAGCAAAATTTATTTTTTTGGCCACTATTTGTCCCGAAAATTTTGGTGAGCGCGGGGGGAGGTCGAAATTTTTTTTCCCGGACATTCAGAAAAGGGACGAAAAATTTTTTCCGGACACAAACCAATTAAATTAAGGGTCAAAAAATTTTTTCGGACAAATTCCTGTTAAAACATGCATGAAACCCTTATTTTTGGCCCAATATCTGTAAAATTTAGGTCTATAAATTCTATTCAATGCCTCTGGAAGCCCCGGAAGCTACTTAATAACTCTACATTCTATCATTTAAAATATTTCATTGCCCTGCCAATCCAGATGATTTGCCCTGCCGATCCAGATGATTTGTACTTTGAGGGGGTGTCACCCCCCCCCCCACACACACACACCATCAAGTTTCGCCCCTGATCAGGGGCGACGGAATGTAGGTGAAAGATGTCTTCTTTCCTGCAAGAGGGGGACAAATGTAGCATTTTAATAAAAATAAAACACAATATTTTTCTCAAATTTACCTCAGGGATGGATCCAGCATGATCTGGTAGGGGGGAGGGGGGTTGGGGGGCACCTCAAAAACAATAACAACAACCTCAATGTTTCAGAATATTCCTTAATATTTAACATGTTCCACAATTCCAGCATTAGAGACCTTACGATTTTAGGACGGCAACCGCGACGGCGACGGCCAAAACAAACTCCTTCAAATAAATGGCAGTCGATAGTTCGTCGTATATTATCAATCGTATGAATTTAATGGAAGGCATTTGAAGACATGGGTTTTATGGTTGGGAAGAGTTCTGCTAAACCCAGTTTGAAGTTACACTTGTTGTGGCTTGGAATGCAGCCGTTGTATCTGTAATGTAGTCACGTCATGTCACGTGATGTAATATATATTTAGGTATCAGAAAGAGACCACGTGTAAGGAAATAGGGTTTTGATATTGAAGGCAATAAAAGTACATTTTTATACTGTACAACTTGTACTAAAGAGATACATTATATTTGGCGACGAGTTTATTTTAATGCTGAACCCAAACGAAGAAGAAGTGAACACAGAAGAAATCTCGTTGGCCACAACTTTGGATTTAAAACCACCACCTCCGTTTGATGCAGAGGGTGATAATTCCTCGCTAGCCCAACGCTGGAAAGAATGGCGAGAACGTTTTAATATGTATACAGTAGCTGCCAACATCAAGGATGATGCACAGAAACGCGCAGTGTTATTGTATGTAGCTGGCCCGTCGGTTCATAAAATATTCAAAACACTACAAGACACCGGGACAGATTTCAAAACAGCTCTAGAGAAGCTCGACGAATATTTTCAGCCACAAAAGAACGTAATATATGAACGCTATGTGTTTAAACAGACACATCCAACGCCTGGAGAATCGGTAGATAGCTACATAACTCGTCTACGTACACTAGCCGAAACGTGTGAATTCGAAAGCGCCGAGAATGAAATACGCGATCAGTTTGTTATGACATGCTCGTCTCATGGATTTCGTACGAAGCTTTTACGCGAGACAGATCTGACATTGGCTAAGCTTATTACCATGGCGCGAGCGAAGGAATTAGCAGAAAAACAAGCGTCGAATATCTCGGGACACAATAACTCTCGGAACAATGTTAATCGTGTAAAAGACGAGGGAAATGACGAAGCTAAAGACAAGGTAAGACATGCTAAATATGTACCAAAACCACACAAACAAAATCAATGCCGAAATTGTGGAAATGAATTTAAACAAGGGCATAAAGATGTCTGTCCTGCGAAGGGCAAAACCTGTAGAGCTTGTGGAAAGCTCAATCATTTCGCTAGAGTTTGTCGAAGTCGAAAAAATCCCCCGAAAGATAGTAAGAAAGATTCGAGAGAGTCTGTTAGAGTTGCACAACAACAAACCCAAAAACAAAGCCCTCCTAATTCGTCCGACGATGAGTATACTTTTGCTGTTTCATCATCAAAAATAACTAACATTCAAATACAGATCAATGGGACCCCTATCGCTGTGACTATCGATTCAGGAGCGACGACAAATATTCTTGATAGTGAAGCATTCGCTTGTATTAGGAAAAGAAATAAACACGTACAATTAGAGCCAACACAAACAAATATATATGCATATAATGCCGTTCAGCCCTTGCCATTGCTCGGAAAGTGTCGTTTAGCGGTTGAATCGAATGGAAAGCGTACAATATCGACGTTTTATGTTGTCAACGGCAAAGCGGGATCACTTCTCGGTAATGAAACAGCCGCAGATTTATGTATTTTAAAAATAAAAGTTAACGAAGTCTCTAAATTTCATAGCATGAAAACAACCGGAAGTCGAGGTAGGAATGAAATCTACACCGGAAGCCACTCAAACGGAAGTGACGCGAACAGTCAAAGTGACTCCGGAAATCGAGAAATAAGGGACAGAAATAGCATGAAAAACATTGACATTAATACACAGAAAATTTTAGATAAATTTCCAGAACTCTCTGACGGAATAGGGTGTTTGCAAAATTATGAACAGTCATTGCATGTTGATCGTACAGTTTCCCCTATTGCACAACGCCCTCGGAGAGTCCCTTTCCATTTACGAAAGCAAGTTTCAGATAAACTAGAAGAATTACAAAGTCTCGATATTATTGAACCTGCCGAAGGACCTACTTCATGGGTATCACCCATAGTAGCTGCTCCCAAACCACACAATTCAGATGAAATCAGATTATGCGGAGATTACCGTAGACCAAATCAGGCATTGTTAAGGGAGAGACATCCAATCCCAATAGTTGATGAGTTAATGGAAGAAATGTCTGGTGCTGTCGTGTTTTCTAAGCTAGACCTCAAAGCAGGATACCATCAGATAGTCCTAGAATAGAACTCGCGTAACATTACCACTTTTTGCACACACAAGGGGTTGTTTCGGTATAAACGCCTGCCATTTGGTCTGTCATGTGCTTCAGAAGTATTCCAAAATGCAATACAGCAAGCGCTCCAAGGTCTACACGGGGTACGAAATATCGCAGACGATATTATTGTATGGGGTAAAACCCGAACCCAGCATGACAAGAATTTAGAAGCACTGTTACAGCGATTAGTTGTCAAGAAACTTACATTAAACCTGGAGAAATGCAAGTTTAATCAACCGTCACTTTGGTTCTATGGCTACATTCTGTCAAAGGACGGACTGTCAGCAGATCCAAAGAAAGTCGAGGCAATTAAAAATTTCAAAACACCAGCAGATGTCAGTCAACTACGCAGTTTCTTAGGTCTGGCCAATTACTGTTCACGATTTATTAAGGACTTCTGCACTCTAACAGCCCCTCTACGTGAATTAACAACCAAATCGTGCAAATGGTCTTGGTCAACTATGCATGAGAAAGCTTTCACCAAAGTTAAAAATGCTATTGCTTCGGACTGTACGATGGCATTTTATGATCCAAATCGACCTACAAAATTGACAGTGGATGCAAGTCCTGTCGGACTTGGTGCAGTATTAGCCCAAACACAAGAAAATGGGCAAGATCGCTGCATAGCGTATGCTAGTCGTTCCCTAACGCCTGTGGAAGCTCGCTACTCGCAGACCGAAAAAGAAGCACTGGCTGCCGTGTGGGGTTGTGAACATTTTCATCTTTACCTTGTTGGAACACAGTTTGTCCTCATCACTGACCACAAACCATTGGAAGTCATTTACAGCCCAAAATCCAAACCGCCACTCCGGATAGAACGTTGGTTACTACGATTGCAACAATACAAGTTTAATATCAAGTATCGACCAGGTAGCAGCAACCCAGCTGACGTGTTGTCTCGACAACCTTTATTCACCAACTACAAGTCAAGTACCATAGCGGAGAAATATGTCAATTTCATCCAAAGTCACTCGGTTCCTAAATCTCTCACGCTCGATGAGATTCGTATCGCAACGTTAAATGATCCTGAACTGCAGAGAGTAACTAGCGCAGTAAAGGAAGATCGATGGAACAAAACAGAGAGTTGTTTAAGCCCATATCGTAATCAGCACGAACAGTTGACAGTTTCGGAATGTGGAGTTATACTACGAAATTCACAGATCGTTATCCCAAAGAGTCTCCGTAGTCGTGTCCTGTCTATCGCTCATGAAGGACATCAAAGGATAGTTAAAAAACTAAAATGCTTGTACGCAGTAAAGTATGGTGGCCTGGTATTGACAAGCAAGTGGAGCAAATGGTTAAAGAATGTGTACCCTGCCAAGCAGCAGTACACCAGTCACCAAAATGTCAACCACCCCTGAATATGACAAAGTTACCTCCACATCCTTGGCACACACTTAATGCAGATGTGGTCCATTCCCAAATGGCGAGAAATTGTTGGTCGTGATTGACGCCTATTCCAGATATCCAGAAGTTGAAGTGATGCAAAGCACGACAACCACGGTTGTGATCTCCAAACTCCAAAGAATCTTTGCCCGACATGGATATCCCGAAGAATTGATAACCGATAACGGACCCCCGTTCAATGCGGTTGAGTTCACCGAATATCTAGCTGCACATGGAGTCCATCACCGCCGAATCACACCTTATTGGCCTCAAGCCAACGGTGAGGCAGAGCGATTCATGAAAACAGTAACAAAAGCAATCCGTACTGCTCATTCGGAAGGAAAAAGATGGCAAAGTGAATTAGATCTTTTTCTTCTCAACTACAGATCCACACCTCATTCTACGACACACATTAGTCCAGCTGAACTTTTGTTCAATCGCTCAATTAGAAATAAGCTTCCTAGTTTCTCATCCCTACAACACAATGATGGCCCTGTGGAACACCACGTTGTTCGAGATAAGGAGGAAAAGGAGAAAATGAAAGTCCATGCTGATAGAAGAAACAACGCGAAAGAAAGTCAGTTGAAAGTTGGTGATTACGTGCTAATGCAAGTCCCGAAGGACAATAAGTTATCAATGCCTTTCAATCCAAAACCATTTAAAGTGATTGAAATCAGAGGCAACATGGTAACAGCTCGTAATACAGAGCGCACCGTAACCCGGAATGTATCGTGTTTCAAATGTCTCACAAATTACAAGAACGCAAGTGAGGAAGACCAGAATGATGAAGAAGACGATTTTGACGACGACATAGTAGAAAACCAGCAACCAACAATAGTTGAAGAGCAACAACAAGATCTACCAGATCTACAACGAAGGTATTGTCTTAAACAAAATCGAAGACCACCGGACTTTTATAAAAGTTAGACATGTTAAAACTAGTTAAATAATTACTGGTAAAGCGGACACGTAGACTTTATAAGGTAATATTCAATAAACAGCAATTAACATTAATGAGTTATTTTAAAGAAAAGGAGGGATGTAATGTAGTCACGTCATGTCACGTGATGTAATATATATTTAGGTATCAGAAAGAGACCACGTGTAAGGAAATAGGGTTTTGATATTGAAGGCAATAAAAGTACATTTTTATACTGTACAACTTGTACTAAAGAGATACATTATAGTAACAATGAACAAAACTAGGTTACTGAATGGTATTTCAGCACACTGGTTGACATGCAAAATAATACCTGCAACCTGTGTCACATTTGTATAGTTTTACGCTGTACCGCAAAAATAATTTCAAGGGACCTTTAGAGATTCAGAACGCACACTACATGATTTATTCAATTATAATTACTAACCCTCATCAAACCTATTGTTTCCTCTCTGAATTATACCAGCGAATGTTGAGAAGTCTTAACGTTCTTCTGAAAAACGGGAGCGGTCTTTTTTTATTGTAGGGAAATTCCCAGGGGTAAATGTTTATACGGGCTAAAATGGCACACAGCATTATTATTAAAAATAATGCAGCGTGCACATAGCATTATTATAAATAATGCAGCGTGCACACAGCATTATTAAAAATAATACAGCGTGCATCAATGCACACAGACATTATTAGCAATAATGCACCTTCGTCACCCACGCGATAACGTGAACATCTCAAGATGAGAAGGTGACAGTGCTAAAAGCCCCTCATACAATATCATCGGGCGCCTGCAGAGGAGGTCGGACAAGCAATTAGCGAGTTGTCACGCCAGCTCTCGACCAATGAGATCGCTCTATTTTCCATCGTGTTTTCTACAGAATTTGGGCAAAAAAATTTGTATTCGACGGAAAATAAATCGAGGAAAAACATTAATATTAAAATTTTCTTACAAAATTTCAAGTGTAGTAGTACTACTGCTAAAGATCTGGTGATAAACGAGGTAAACGTTATTTTCAATGTTACTTTGATGTTTGAAGTTAGACGACTCCCCGCGACGTGTTGACTCAAGTCTAAATATGTTTACAATGTTTAAAATGAAATATCTAGAATTCCCATGGTTCGATTTTCCTCATTTTTGGCAATCGTGAAGAAAAAAATATAAGCTTTAAATCTGCTGGAATGATCCTGGTGATCCCCCGGCAGTTTTCGAGATATTGGCCATTGAAGCGACTATTGGCAACTCGACGTTCGCTAAAATGGCGTCTAATACCTTGGAAAGAATTTGCGCAATCAAAGATTATATTTTCAATGAATTTTTGTTAAAGTGTTAAAATATTATTTAGAAGACTTATGAGTTGTTTCAATATTTTTGTAGAATTTATATCTATGCGATTTTCAAAGTTTTTCTGTCTTTGGCCGACTCAACTGGATCGTGTACATATTCCCATACGAGCTGATCGCCTGATCCTGGGTTTTTGTTGCAAATCGAGCTGCGGAATCCTCAGCATGGAAAATGGAATCCTCAGCGTGTTATAACAGCCCATTTAAAACCAGCAGAGAGCTCCACTTGTTTCAAAACAATAAAACAAGTTTTTATTGTATTATCATGTACATCATATGTCAAATTATAATTATCATATAGGCATGTTATTGTGGTCAATTTTTTGAAATTTAATAAATATTATGCACGAGTCAATTCCAGGAGTAACCACCCCCCCCCCCCCCGGGAACACACCTGGGCATTTGATTTGACTGGTTACGATAGTGCACAGTTAATAGAAGAAGTGTGCCGGGACACAACTAGGAGTAGGAGACTAATGCACGGCCCTTGGGCAAGCTGAAAGTGGAAAATGCCCCACCCCGGGGACAATGAATGCATATCATAGGCATAGTCATTTAATAACATACTATTAAGCTGTTATGGAATATTATAAAACTTTATTTGCATGGCACAGGTAATAAGTTTTGCAAAAGTGAAACCATTTGTCAAATCCCCAAACCCAATACCCGGCCCCTGTACACGTACCTGGCCCCTGTGCACGTATATGACAGGTAAATTCCCGACCCCTGTGAACTGTCTATTAGGCAAATTCCCAGGGGTGTCCCGGGGGGATGGTTACTCCAGGAATTGACCTGTGCAATTATATAAATAGACATCTTCTTGTTTTATTGTTGCATTAATTTTAATCTGAAAAATTACAAACAAAGTAGGTCAAGTGCATGGATAAATTA